>ML107256.1:20907-39543 GCA_003697995.1 Taxidea taxus jeffersonii
CTACGTGCAGTCCAAATTTGGACTACGTGCAGTCCAAATTTGGACTACATGCAGTCCAAATTTGGCTATGGTTTAAGAGGTCCTACTTGACCTGCCCCATGCACATTTCTCTGCCCTCGCTACTGTCAAAGTCCCACTTTCTCTTTCATACTCTGTGCTGTAAGAACACTAAATCACTTCATTTCTAGACTATGGTTTTCTTAGTTTCACAACAGTGCCTGTGCTATTTCCTTAGCCTAGAAGTTTCTTCCCTACAACTGACTTAATGGTGCTACCCATCATCTATATAAACTTAGAAATCACTACCCAGGGACTTTATTTTTTCATCATCCTTGCCTGCTTCTCTGTGGTTGGTGCCCCTCCTTGGACTTCTCCAACCTTCTGAGCTTCTTCCCTCTTTCCTAGAACTTGTCACCTCTTGTAAATTGAGTCCATCTCTCCCATCACCCTGAGTTGTACTGAAGAGGTTCATTATGTTGGGTCCCAGCACTGGCCTGCTCTGGGTAAGCACCATGAATAGTTGTTGAACAAACAAAAGGGTTCAATAATCTCTATTTTGTGATTTGGGTCTTTCAAGATATGCATACTTCCTGGTGTTCTGGGTCCCCTGGCAACCCAGCCTAGCAGGCCCTAGCTCACCTACAGTTTCCAAGCCCAGGCCACAGGGCAATAGATACTGCCCATCACAGCACAGGAATGATAGTCTGTTTCTGTTGGCCTGGGAAAGCTTTTTTTTTTTTTTTTTTTTTTAAATTCTCATCTGCCACCTAGTGCTCCTTTAAAAGAGAGTGCATGGAGAGTTACGAGGCAAAACGACATTCCTGGTTATGCTGTCACTTACAACTTCATGGTGAACTGTAATTAGACAATATGCTGCTCAGAGATGGGGTAGGACAAGAACTGGTTATCTCCACTGGGACATCTTGAACCAGTTGCTGAGCATTTGAGGTTAGCTTTCCCCTCTCCCTTTTCCCTGAGAGCTAGCCACGCTCCCTTGTTTTACAGAAGGTGAGAGTTGGCCCAAGCCTTGCAAGGACCACACGCTTTAGCCCTAGAGTTGTGATAGGGAGGAGAGCAGGTCACTGTCTCTTCAGCACTGCAGGCAAGAATAGAGCTGTGTGCCTGTGCCCCACACTCCATCATGAATCTCAGCTTCTGGGCTTTTCCAACGTAAGTTTTTACATTTATCTTTTCATGGAAAGATGATAAGACAATAATAAGAAGGATAGATAAAATGATAAGAGCACCTGATAAGATAGGTGCTCATTTTGGGTGAATAGTCAGTTTTGTACCCCTCGAAAGGGTACAGCTCACATAACCATCTATGTGAACCCCACTTTCTGGCCTTGAGCAGTGCACAACCTGCGGAGCTGTATGCGAGGGTTCTACTGAACCCTGAAGTCACCAAGTATGACGACGGGAGCTCGCGTGGGGAGGTGAGATCCTTGGTGAAAAAATAATAGCTCATAATTGTGGGGCAGTTACTAAATGCTTCTAAGTGTTCTAGGCACTTTCCAAGTAATTCCGTGAGTTCAGTAAGTTTTATCATCATCAGTATCATTTTACAGATTAGGAAAGCAAAAGGAATGGCAAAATCTGATCCTGAACACACTTACTCAAGTGTGCCTGCCAGGCTCTACAGTTCGCCTAGAACCCTCTGGCCTGATCCCCGCACTCTTCCTGTCGCCTCTTAGGGCGCCTGCGCGTGTGTCCCGGCGACCGTCTTCCTCCGCCTGGCGCAGCCGCCGGTCACGTGCCGGCGCGGGGGCGGGGCCCGCGCGGGGACGCCTGCGCGCCTGCGCGCCGCGGGCTGACCGATTCTACCCTGTCCGGCAGAGCCGGCTGTGGGTCCCGCGGCCATAGCCGCGTCTTCCTTCAGCTCTGTCACCAGCCGGGGCTCGGGCCCGGGCCCGGGCCCCCGGGACATGGCCCTCCGGAGTGCGCAGGGCGACGGCCCTACCTCCAGCCGCTGGGACGGCGGCGCGGAGAAGACAGGTACGGAAGCCGGCGGGGGCGGCGAAGAGCGACCTTCGGGGATGGCCCGAGGGGCAGGGACGGCCTTTCGGGGTTAGGCTGGGGACAGCTGTCGGAGGAGCGGCTCCGGCCGTAGGCGGCGTCCGGGGGTGGGGGTTGAGGGTGCCGCGGGCTGGGGGGCTCCGAGGGACCGCGCGGGCTGTGCCCAGCGCCGCCGGCCGGGGTCGGGACGCCGGGAGAGGAAAAGGGTGATGCGCCGGGTCATGTCTGAAAGGGAAGCGATCCTGGAGTTGGGGAGTCAGTGGATGCTGAGGCCAGAAGAATCCTGTTGGTCGACTCGCGTCCCCAGTGCGAAGGACGGGCGGGGGATCTGGTCCGGCTTCGTCACTTCTGGGGAGAATTGGGTCTCCCGGAGAACTGAGGCCGAGCCTCCACCCCCGGCCCGAAGCTGTCCGGCCACGTCTGCACACTCCTGGTGCCTCCTCCCTAGTTGTAAGGCATGTTTCCTAAACTTCATTCATCTCTCGCCGGCTTGAATTACGCAGTGTACGTGCACCACTTATTTCTTTTTTAATTGCCATAAAAATCCAGCCTTTTAAAACGTGTAGTTCACTGGTTCTTAGCACGTTTAGAGGGTTGTGTAATCATAGCCACCGTCTGATTCCAGAACATTTCTAATTCCAAAAAGAAACACCCATCACTCCCTATTCTCCAGTTTCCGCAGGTCCTGGCACCTTCTATCTCGATCCTATGCCGCCTAATTTAATGTTACTTAATTGTGTAGAAGGAAACAATTCTCTCAGATTTTTATAGTTTCATACTAAGCAGTAATTTCTGTGAAATCATGGTTGTGCACTGTTTTTGAATGTGTTTTACATACAGCTAAAACAGAACACTTAACATTAGTAATGTTTACTCTGTACGGAGGAAAATAATCCCTTCTTCTCCTAAGATTAAGGTAGACTTTCCATTTTTCCGCCCTCTGATGGATGCTACCCATAATAGGACCAGCCACATGTGCAACCCACATTTTGGTGAAGCACCTGGTGTCCACATCTTGTTTCTCTGGGCTCATTTTCTTTCATCTTCCTTTCCTCCTATTCACTCATATTACTTCGTTGGGCCCTTTGGCCTTGTAACCCTTTGCTTGTGTTTTTGTATGACATCTGTCCTCATGGCATAATAGTGCCCCAAGCAGTATGGGTTTTGTGACCTGTTGTAGTGTGCCTAGGTTGTGAGACTTTAACTCAGTTTCCTTGGTTTTGTTTCTCTGTGAGGAATTTGGAGATGAGAGTTTTGTTCTGCTTTTAATCATATTGGAGAATTGTTGGTAAAGTTATTAATAATATTGGAAGCTCTCCTTTGTAGACTTTATGATCAGATCGGTTTACTCTCAAGAATATTTTTCTTTATTGTTGGGGTAAAGCAGTTTTTTGTTTTGTTTTTAAGTAGGCTCCACAGAGCCCAACTGGGGACTCGAACTCAAGACCTGAACTGATACCAAGAGTCGGATGCTTAACTGACTGAGCCACACAGGCGCCCCACGCAGTTTTTCTTAATACATGCTTGTCTTCATGTTTCAGGTAGTTAATGGATCTCTGCTAATTTAGATACTGTTTGTTGAAACTAATTAGGACTTCCAGAAACAGATGTTACTTTGTTTTATTTTGTTTTTAGTAGAAACCTTACTCCAAGTAAGGTAAGGCTTTCCTCTCCCACTGTCTTTATCTGGTACAGGTATGAAGTTCAAACAAAAAATTTTAAGTTAATTTCTAGTGTCAGCATTAGGAGTTCAAGGGATGGGACAGGAGGTGTCTGTTTGGGGGACTCTGTCTCCCCTCTGGCTGGGTCTTCCATTGTTTGGATTTCGGCCAACATTGGTTGGTTTCAGTTTAACTTCTATTGAAAGACTAAAGCTTTCTCTGAGTGCCTGGCTGGCTCAGTTGGTGGAGCATGCAACTCTTGATCTTAGGGTTGGGAACTCGAGGGAGTAGAATTTACTCCAAGTTTTAAAAATAATAATAATAATTAAAAAGGACTGTAAAGCTTTCTTGATATGCAAGCTTAAACCAAATAAATTTGTACTCTCACATAAGATTTCATTAAGTGTGTAGATAATGTGTATTTTGCTGATAAGGAATTTTTTTTAACTTATTTATTTATTTTAGAGGGGGAGTGGCAGAGGGAGAGACTCTTCAAGCAGACTCCGCACTGAGCCAGAGCTAGATGCAGGCCTCAATCTCATGACCCTGAGATCATAACCTGAGCTGAAACCGAGAGTTGGACACTTAACTGACTGTACCACCTAGGTGCCCCTGGAAAAACTTTTAGAGGATTTTGGCTAAGGTCGTGAGATCAAGCCCCATGTTGGGCTCCCCGCTGAGTGGGGAGTCTGCTTGACATTCTCTCTCCCCCTCTTCGTCTGCCCATGCCCCGCCCTCCATGCATGCACTCTAAATCAATCAATCAGTCAGTCAGTCGTTTAGTGTTTAAGAACTTGAGCATTTTATAAACGAACATTAGACTAGTTAGGTGCTATACTAACAGAGGGAATTGAGAGTTGATTTTTCATGATCTCTAGGTAGAGTTACCATTTAATTTAGCATCCAAACTGAGACATTTCTGAGAGTGCAGTTAGAAGGAGGGGTTTACTGTAGATAATTATGGCAGGACTATAGACATAAACCAAGAATCTCTCAAACTGGAGCAGGGGGTCACCCTACTCAGGTACCAGGGAAAGTAACAGTCTAGCCAGGAGAACAGGTTTACCTGGGTGAAGAGTCACCTGTGTTGTATTCCTGTCTGCACCTCGGGGTGCATGTGGCTCCTGGCCAGTGATGCCTCTGTTTGTATGGTTTTTATGTCACCGCTGTCATAGGTAACCAGGACCAACTTTCATGGTGTTAATAATGTATATCTTAGTGATGGAAACAATTTGTCTCAGAATAGACTGTTACTGAGGAAAGCTGTTTAGTGACCCTTCTAAAGCCTAACCTTCCTGCCAGCATTACCTTCCCCTTAACTGTTCTTTAAGCTACATAGGTATTTCTCAAATGAGTCTGTTTCCTGTTAGATGAAAGAGCCTTGTGTTTCTTGGATCCAAGTCTAGCTTTTGCTCCCTACCCCACCACCTGCCTCTTGAAATCCCCCTTCGTTTTGAAATTGCACTCTTCAGTAAGGCATTCTCAAGTTAGCCTGACCTCCCACAGCCTCTTTGAGCTCGCACATCCCTTTTTGGGGACAGTTATACTACACTGTATTGTAACATCTCTTTGGTATTGTCTTGTTTAACTTTTATTGCATTTGCTGTTCCAAAAATTAGATATACCGCATTAAACTGTGAAAGCATATTAACGTATTATTTTTGATAGAAAAATTACCATAGGACACACATCAAACACAGACTTTCAGCCAGTTTCCTAAAAAGGAGTTTAAACACAGTAAAACGTCAGTGTATAAATCACAAACTATCACATAAGGACATAAGATGCTTAAAACATTACTTTCTGCACACCCGTAACTCACATGGTCTTCAAGAAACAGTTGCTCTTTGTGCAGGATCATGCCGCCCTTAGCACCAGCCACACTGGAGACCCAAACACAACCTTCGATAGTCTGCCCTTGAAAATATCTGTATGTAGGGGTGCCTGGCTGGCTCGTTTGATAGAGCATGCAACTCTTCTTAATCTCTAGGTCATGAGTTCAGGCCCCATGTTGGGCGTGGAGCCTCCTTTAAAAAAAAAAGAAAGAAAAAATCTCTCTGTAATTCTGATGTTACCGTTGTGTTAGCATGTAACTGGAGAATTTTTTCTCACGGGGTTTTGAAAGTATTGAATTTTGGTGGCATATATATAAACACCAGGAAAAAATTTTTATATAAAGACATATGTCTGTTCTGTGAAGTTTGTTACTACAGAAGAACAAGCATTTTATTCCATTCCAAAACATTAATAGTGTCAGATATGCCTGAATTCCCTGAGTGTTTATTATCATTGTAATTCCTTTCTTGTTACTTATATGGCATATCTCCTTAGTGTTTTGCACATTATGCACTAATTACAGATCTGTAGGTCAGCTTTAAAAATACCTCCTTGTACCTCAAACCATATGAGCTGGTTGAGCCCAGCACAGAAAATGCACACGTGCCGAATATGCACCTGATGCCTTTTCCCCTTTGTTTTGCAGACTTGAACGCCAAAAAGAAAAAGAAAGTGGCAGAGATATACCAGGCTCTGGACAGTGACCCCACCGATGTGGCTGCCCTTAGACGCATGGCTATCAGTGAAGGAGGGCTCCTGACTGATGAGATCAGGCAGAAAGTGTGGCCCAAGCTCCTCAATGTCAACACCAATGACCCACCTCCTATATCAGGTAATGATGAGGGGTGGTTCTGAGGGAAACTCGTCTAGGACACAAGGATAAAAGATTCCAGGGGGTGACTGGGTGGCTCAGTTGGTTGGGCTATCTTTGGCTCAAGTCGTGGTCTTGGGGTCCTGGAATCAAGCCCCACATTGGACTCCCTGCTCAGCGGGGAACCTGCTTCTCCCTCTCCCTCTGCCTGCCACTCCCCCTACTTGTGCTCTCTCACTTGTTCTCACTCTCTCTCAAATGAATAAATAAAATCTTAAAAAAAAAAAAAAGAATTCCAGGATCTTTGATTTTTATACTTATTTTAAGCTAACAGTAGATGAGCAAATCTAAATTACTTTAGAACATATTTGGATATACTCTAAAACTGATAAGTAGACTTTTCTTCAAAAAATGGAATGAGCTTTTATTAGGTTGACCAATAGCTTTTATTGGCTAGGTAGGGGAGTTTATTATTCCAGGTTCTATATTCACTTAGAGGTGGGTTACAGGAAATCTGTATTTTAACAAGCTCCCCAGCTAATTCTGGTGCAAAAGAACTCATTTTGAGAAACACTAGTTCATGGAGAGAGAGAATATGTCTCTGGTCCTTAAGCAAAACAAAACAAAACTTTTTTATTGGGGGAATACTAAGATCGTTTTGAATTCTAAAGTTCTGTATAAAAAGCTGTTACTAGGGGACCTGGGTGGTTCATTCAGCTGGGAGTTCGACTCTTGCTTTCAGCTCAGGTCTCGATCTCGCAGTCATGGGATTGAGCCGCATTTGGGGCTCTGTGCTCAGTGGGGAGTCTGCTTGAGATTCTCTCTCCCTTTCTGCGCTTCCTCCCCATGTGCTCTTGTGCACGTACTCTCTAAAGTAAATACATAAATCTTTAAAAGAAAAGAAAGGCTGTTACTTAACTATTTTGTAAGGCCCCTGAAAAAGCAGTTCCTTGGAATATATTACAAAATACAAAGAAAGTATGGGAGAGCAATGAGTCCAGTTTGTCATTCATTCACTCAACAAACATTGATTGCTTTCCTGCTATGGATGGCCAGAGTCCAGGTGCTAGAGCTTTCACTCGTGTGGCAGGTGCTACACACGAGTCCCACAGCCTCTGCTGATGAGCTCAGGGCGCTGCCGGGCAGCCCAGTAAGTGTTCGGCTGTTGGAAACCGGCTGCGTCAGAGCAGTCAGCTTTCAGTTGGGAGGAAAAGATATCGCCACGTTTCACACTCTAAACCCTGAGATGATGTTCTTCTGTCAGATTCCAGACTTCCCAGATCTTTAAAAGATGAAGTCTGTGTGCGAGGAAGTGTTACCCAGGCTCCTCTGGGAGCTTTGGATTTGGGTTGTGCTGAAAACGTGCACCTGTTAGATTACAGTGGGTTGGGGTTGAGGGAAATGTACACCGGTTCCATTTTCAACGGCTAGAGACTGCCGCCTCACTTTCACCCTGCGCTGGACCTCCCAGCCGAGCACAGGCTCCTATTCATGGTGTCTTAGTTTTTAAATTTCAGGGTCAAGAGAGGTTACATTCTTCTTTGTGTGAGTCTATCTTAGTGCTCCTTCCTGAACAGCTCAGCACTCCCCAGGCTGCACAGATGTTCAGGTTTTCCCAAAGCGTAGTCACCTGAGAGGTACATAGGAAGGAAATAGCCCCATTTTACCCACGCAGACGTTGAAATTCAGAGCAGTCCCCCAGTGACACGCAGGAGCAGCCTCCAATAGGCCCCTGGCTTCCTGACTTCTCTGCTGCTCCTTCCGCCTCACCCTGAGCAGTGTGCGTCCCTCCTCTTACTGTCCCTGGGACTCGAATGAAACAACCTGTATGGAACTAAGCTGGGGATTCCTGGTGTCCCGCCCCCTTCAGGAAAAAGCTGAAGGATGTCCTCCAGGCCCTTGATGCCACACGAGAACATTTCTGTCCCTGATCTGGCTTCCCAGACATTCCTGCAGTAACGTGTTCCTTCTCCTCCCACAGGGAAGGACCTTCGGCAGGTGAGCAAGGACTACCAGCAAGTGCTGCTGGACGTCAGGCGCTCCTTGCGGCGCTTCCCGCCTGGTGAGAAGCGCCCTCAGTCCTGCCAGCTGGGAGTTGCTGTCCCAGCTGTGCGCACATCCTCATGCTGCTGCTTCCATCCGGGCCCACGGTGTGACCTCGTTGGGGGGGCCCTGCCTCCTCAGGGGCCCTTTGTACTCTCAGTCTGCTGAGACATTCTCTCACCGGCGTGGTCACGTTCAGACCCCCACCGTGAAAGCCTGGCTCAGTGATTTCTCTTGGCCTAGAGGTGGTGGATGAAAGACCTAGAGGCTTTCCCCCCTTCAGAGCCACCGAAGAGACTCCATAGGGACTCCTAGGGCCATCATCCGGCCTTAAAGAGCAGATGGGCTTACAAGGGGGCACTAAGAGGTATCATACCTTCATTTGATTAGATGTACAGATAGGGATATCTTACCTATGCCTCTGTTGGGTCCCTGGACCAGAAGGGAGGCCATTCCCTGCACATTTTAAGGGTCTGTTTGAAAAAATCACTTCCCATTCTGGGAAGCATGAGAATGACCTACTGTTGTCTCCATGTACACAGCGAAGAAAGCTGGGCAACAGACCTTGTGTTTATAATCCATTTCTCTTCCTTTGGCAGCCTCACCTTTGTTGAGGTCAGTGAAGAAAGGAGGATTGCTAAAGGGAACAAGAGCCTCTAAACCCATTGCCTCACTCTTCTGAAACCATGCTCTGGCTTGGATTTTGCCTCCTAAATCTTGCTTGAGCCCCTGCTCGTGATTCCTGTGTAGCCAGTAGCCTGCCCACTTGCTTTTGATAAAAACGTCTGCCCATGGCCCAGTCCTCTTTCCCTGTTCTGCCGGTTTGGTTGAGACCACGCAGGCAGGTGCCCTCATTTCTCTCTAGGTAACCTGCTTTTCCTTTGAACCCTTTCTTCCTCTTCCATTTATGGAACATCGGTCTGTGGGCTTCACTGTGTGGGGCTGCGCTTTCCATTGGTTTCTTCTTACATCTGTGTTCTTTTGAGCTCAGCTAACCTCTCTTTGAAAATTCAAACAGAGTTTAGTCTTATTCTCTCACCACTTCGGTTACTTTCCCTAACCATAGTCATTACTCCATTTTCCTTTAATTGGGTCTTTTAGAGGAAGCTTTTTTGAGAAAGGGTTTCCAGATATATCTTGGATCAAGATATATTCCTGTGATTCTTAGTTTGGGTTAGAGGAAAACATGCAACTCTTAAATTCTTTATTTTTATATAATTTCATACACAGGAAAGTTGCAAAAATAGGACAAATAGGGGCACCTGGGTGGCTCAGTTGGTTAAACGACTGCCTTCAGCTCAGGTCATGATCCTGGAGTCCCGGGATCGAGTCCCGCATCAGGCTCCCAGCTCCATGGGGAGTCTGCTTCTCCCTCTGACCTTCTCCTCACTCATGCTCTCTCTCACTGTCTCTCTCTCAAATAAATAAATAAAATATTTTAAAAAATTGGACAAATAATTCCCCAGATGCCTTTTATGCAGATTTCCTTGTATGTTAACATTTAACTATATTTGCTGTAGTATTGCTTTGTCTGCCTTCTGTACACACACACACACACACACACACACACACACACACACTTTTTTTTCCCTGAACTATTTAAGAATCAGTTACAGACATGGTGTCCCTTTACCCCTAAATATTTCAGAGTGTGATTCTTAAAAACAAGGCTCTTAAGGGTGCCTGGGTGGCTCCGTGGGTTAAGCCTCTGTCTTCAGCTCAGGTCATGATCTCAGGATTCCTGCGAGCCCTGCATTGGGCTCTCTGCTAGGCGGGGATCCTGCTTCCCCCGTCCCTCTACCTGCCTCTCTGCCTACTTGTGATCTCTCTGTCAAATAAATAAATAAAATCTTTTAAGAAAAACAAAAAAACAAGCCTCTTAAAATAAATCAGCAACACACTGAAAACCACTGCTACAAACGTGTAGGTTTTATTCAGGTCTTACCCTTCACTGAGGTAAAGTCCTTTAAAGGAAAAGGCTATATGAATGCAAGCAGTTCCCAGTCATTCCGTCTCGTTAGCCTCCTTGATCCTGGAGTAGTTCCTCTGTGTTTTATGGCTTGGTTATTTTTACCAAATTTCCCTCAGTTTGGATTATCTCGTGCACAGACTTGGGCGAGTGCATGCTGATAGGCACCCCCCAGCAGCGATCCTGAGTTGTTTTCAGGGTGTTTCAGGGTGCCGTGTGAGGCGGCGCGCACAGGCGGGTGGGTGGTCTCACGTCTGGCATTGTCAGCCTTGGCAGTGGGCTGAGGGGGTGCCAGCGGTCCCTCTCCCTTCCACACACACACACACACACACACCCCGTGGCTCTTTCCCATATTCTAGTAGTGTTGGTGGGGCAGGGGTTTTAGTATGTGCTGCCCCACTGTTCATAACTCCTCCTTGTTAGTAAACACTTGGCGAATCCTTCGCTGACCGTCTTCCCCCCTTCTGTGGTAGCAGGCTGCTCAGGGTGTTCAGGCGCATCTCCCTTCTCCCCTCCGCAGGAATGCCAGAGCAGCAGAGAGAGGGGCTCCAGGAAGAGCTGATCGACATCATCCTCCTGGTCCTGGAGCGCAACCCCCAGCTGCACTACTACCAGGGCTACCACGACATCGTGGTCACGTTCCTACTGGTGGTGGGCGAGAAGCTGACGGCCTCCCTGGTGGAGAAACTGTCCACCCACCACCTCAGGTACCGGCGCAGGCAGATGTGAGGCTGGGGCTCACTCCTCGGCCCATTTGCTCCTCCGTGTTTCCAGTGGTGGGAACCCCATTCTACCCACTTGGCCCCGATCTGAGCGTTTGATCTGACCGAGTTCACTGAATTGTCTCCGTCCAGGGACTTCATGGATCCAACAATGGACAACACCAAGCATATATTGAACTATCTGATGCCCATCATTGACCAGGTGAATCCCGAGCTGCATGACTTCATGCAGAGGTATGTACACGTCTCCACTTTTTTTAATTTTTTTTACAGATTTTATTTATTTATTTGATAGACACAGCGAGTGAGGGAACAGAAGCAGGGGGAGTGGGAGAGGGAGAAGCAGGCCTCCCACTGAGCAGGGAGCCCGATGCATGGCTGCATCCCAGGACCCTGGGATCATGACCTGAGCCGAAGGCAGATGCTTAATGACTGAGCCACCCAGTCACCCCCGTACTCAGCTCCACTTAGGTACATCTGTGCACACGTGTACCCACACCCATTTGACTCTCTCCCGGCCCTGGTCTCTTCTTCACAAGTCCAGCTCGATCTCACCACCATCAACCATAGTGTTGACTAGTGTTAAGTTCTTTCAGGTTGTCCTTTCTGTTCGCCAGCGAGCTGGATAATTCAGTTCTGTACAGTCTGGGAGCACTTTTACGGGTACTGCGCTTGTGGTGGGGGGGGATATGCGAGATGTCACAGCGCATACTCTTGAGGAGGTCATATCTGGGGGTGGAGGGAGGTGAGTGTGCCGAGGTGGACTTTGAGGTTACTGCTGCAAGAGAAGGACATACTACTGTAAGATCCTGAGTCAAGAAGGACAAGGCTGGCTGTGGGTTGTTTTATCCCCCAGGGTCCAAGGAGAAGAAATGCTTCTTTGCAAATCTCATATGATTTCTTTTTGCTCTTTTGTATAATTATAAATTAGTCCTTGGCCAATGCCTCACCTCCCCCTCCCCTTTTTTTTTAAAATAAGGTCTTTGTCTTAAGATGTTTCAATCATCTTATGGTAACAATTAATACAGTTGTGTCTTTAAGCTTGAGAATATGTGCCTGTGTCTGCCAAAAGGATATATGACTTTCTCAGAAAGAAAACTATGGTATTCTGTGAAAACAGCTGCTGCTTCTTCCTGTAATTGACGTTGGTTAGGCATTAGGAAAGCAGCCAGCGAGATCAGGCAATCAGGACCCCATCGTAGTTTTAGTGTCATGATGGTGGGTATGTTTTGAGGACTTGAGGACTTTGTATTTGGTGAAAAGATACTGAATTCCTAGGGGGCTGAATTTTCCAGAAAGTGTATTTCTGAAATTCTTCCTTCTCATGAGCACTGAGGACAAAGATGCCCCTGGGAACGGGAAGGGACAGCCCATCAGGGAATCTAACATCTGGATTTCCTTGCTCCTAGTGCCGAGGTGGGAACCATCTTTGCCCTCAGCTGGCTCATCACCTGGTTTGGGCATGTGCTGTCTGACTTCAGGCACGTCGTGCGGTTATATGACTTCTTCCTGGCCTGTCACCCGCTGATGCCCATTTACTTCGCAGCTGTGGTAGGTACAGGCCACCAGCCAACAGCTAGGTTCACCATCACCCATCCCAGCTTGATCGTTTTCCCTCAAGGGAAACCTAGTGATTATGGGAAGGTGGGAAAGACGGCATTTCCCAGACTGATGCCCCCGAACACCGCTCTGTGCAATGTGAACGAGTATCATCATAGGGAAGGACGAGGCCCTGTGTAAAAATAGGATTGGGAAATACTTGCTTAAACCAAGTTAAAGAGATCTGTTTCCTGCATGATTCTTCAGAACCTTTAAAATGCTCGTGCATGTTACGAATTGTCCTGTTCATCTCGACCTCTCCCGGAACTAGTAGAGACTGCCGGCTGCAGGCCAGGGAGGGAGGAGGCGCACCACAACGGGGGAGCACTGACAGGGCTTGGTGGGGTTCCAGTTCTTAGGACGGCCTGAATCGTGGAGGTCAGGGCGGAGGTGGGAGCGCATGGACACCCTTCAGGGCTTTTGAAAGTTTCGGAGAAAGACTGTTCTTTCTGCTGCTTTGAGCCATTTTTTTCTGTGTGGGAGTTCCAGGAGTCTTCCTGTGATCCCTTTCCTTTTCTTCCTCCTAAAAGAACCTCCTGCATTTCGTTGGTCAGCCTTCCACATCCTGGGGCAGAAGTCTGCCTGTAGCAGGAAGGGCCAGCCCCCCTGGGAAAAGCATACATACATTATTCCTTCTTAGCTGGATGCAAGTCTGCCGTCTTACTGACTTAAATTCCTCTTTAAGGAGAAGGACGTGTAAGTGGCCCGGTCTCTGATGCAAGGCCTTGCTCCCCACAGATCGTGTTGTATCGAGAGCAGGAAGTCCTGGATTGTGACTGTGACATGGCCTCGGTCCACCACCTGTTGTCCCAGATCCCTCAGGACCTGCCCTATGAGACGCTGATCAGTAGAGCTGGAGACCTGTTTGTTCAGTTTCCCCCGTCCGAACTGGCTCGGGAGGCAGCTGCCCAACAGCAGGCCGAGAAGTGAGTGGGGCCGAGGCTCTGGCTGAACTAGGGGTGTCTGTGAGTGAGCAGAAGTGGTGGGGGATGGTGTCTTTGGGGTCAGGGCTGAGGAATAGTTCCAGAGCTCTAAGCTCAGGCCCAAGGAATCCCTACTTTGGTCTTCATGGGTCTTTGTCAAGAAGAGCCTTCTGAGCAGCAGTGGCTCTGCCCTCGGCCTCTGTAAGAATCTGCTTGTTCTTCCCTTCTCTTCTTTCATAGCGTTTCCTTCTTCTGTCTCTCCGCCCCTGCAGGACGGCCGCCTCCACCTTCAAAGACTTTGAGCTGGCGTCCGCCCAGCAGAGACCTGACATGGTGCTGCGGCAGCGGTTTCGGGGACTCCTGCGACCTGAGGACCGAACAAAAGACGTCCTGACCAAACCGAGGACCAACCGCTTTGTGAAGCTGGCGGTGATGGGGCTGACGGTGGCGCTTGGAGCGGCCGCCCTGGCTGTGGTGAAAAGCGCCCTGGAGTGGGCCCCGAAGTTCCAGCTGCAGCTGTTCCCCTAGAGGCCGGGGAGGGCGTGTCCTCCTTCAGCAGCTGAGATCTCACCCTTCCATGGAAGGATTGGGAGGGGGTGGCATTTCCTTTATTAAAAGGGTTTCTGTCAAGGGTTTTCTCTTCCTGCCCAACCCCCCCCCCCCCACCTGCCCCTGGTCTGCCTTCGGTTCAGAGGCTGCTGGCACCTGGCAACTGCCCCCCGGGCCCGGGCCCTGGGACTCCTCCCAGTGCTCCCCACTGCGACCTCTGGGAGGGGGGCGTCGTGGGTTTCCGGAGTAGCCAGCTGCCGGGGAGCCCGCTGGGCCTGGTTACTGGGGACCCTCTTGGTGGCCCTGTATTGAGTAAGTGGGGCCCCCAAGCACCTCCTGTTTTATCTGCTGCCGCTGGGCTGAGGAGGAAGGAGCTGCTGCTGAGGGAGTAGGCCTGGGACTAGAGGCGAGGGACAGAGGCTACTAGGCAGGAACAAGGTCGGCCCCTCTCGAGAGCAGCTCCACTAGCTGGTCAGAAATCAGACAGATGTGAACTAGGTTACTAGGTAAATCCGACCTATTTTCAGCCTAGAAATCACTTGGGCATTCCCAGTCAAATGGAGGAATGTGAGGTTGTAGGGCCCAGATATAAACTGGTTTTGCCTGCCTTCTTTTTCCTCCCTTTTCTCCCACAAGCCACATGGTGTTGCTCTTAAAGGACACTTTTATTAACTATTTTTAGAATTACATATGCCCAACACGTAAGGTACCCTCACTCTAAAAATGATAGTTCCTTCACGGGAAAAATAGTCCTCATCAGCAAGATGAGCTTCTAAGACCCTGAAGTTTCCTTTCTCCTCAACTGTTGAACATCTCACTCGAGCTAGAGCTTTTGTGTGTCACCAGCCCTACACTTCCAGAGCACCCTCAGGCCTGCTCTCCTTCCTCTTCTCCTCAGACCACTGTTCTCCTCCCAAGTAGGCTCCCACTCACTCCTGCCTTGGCTTTGTTGGGGGGATTCACTTTATCTCCTCAACTGCTGGTCTCTCCTTCCTGGTTGGAAATGTCACTGGAGACTTGTCAGCCACCAGAAGGGACACACTGCACCCTGAAGAGCACAGGAGAGGCCGAGACCAGCCAGCCCCCACCCCAAGCTTCTGGAGGACTCTCCAGGCCTTAGGGGACAAGATGGATCATTCAGTCCTGGCCAGCTTTTCCTGTAAGCGAAACCAAGTTTGTTTGCGATGAACGCTGGCTTGAAAAAAAAAGTGCCTTTCGCTGCTTTAAAGAATTGAGGTGTGGAGTATGAAGCAGCCACGTACTTTCATTTTCCTGTCTCTTGGGCACTGTTCTCTTGGCAGGTGTTTTCTTAAAGTGAATGTGCCAGAAGTCCTCTCCCTTAGCATCTCCGGACTGCAGAATGGAGGGTGTTTAGTTCGCCGGGCAGCTGGCAGGCCCAGAGCTGTGAGGGCAGGTGTCTCCACCACGTCACGTGAGTGACGCCAAGCACTTTAAAACCAAAAGTTAAAGTGAGGGGTCATTCTCTGTAGCGGGAGTCCCACTTGGGATAAGTGTAATGTGGATGGATTTTTCTAGACAGTGGTGGAATCATGAAGACAAAGGAATTTGTTCCAGGACCCCGAGGTGGTGATGCAGCAGGGAGTCCCTGTCTTCTTCCCCAGCAGGTTTGTCCCCTTATCACCTTTACAGATGGACAGCAGCGTTGCGCCTCCTGCCCAGCACTGGCGCCTGTCTGTAAACAGTAAAGGGGTTGTTGGGGAAGAGGGAAGGAGGGGCGTGGGATCAAGCTCCCAGGGCCACAGCCTTTAGATCCCAGAAAGCAAGTGGCACAGGCTTCTGTTGTAGCCTAAGGAGGGGGTTCATTTGTTTGGTAGCTTTGCTGACATCAGGATTCTCCCTGCCAATGAGAAGAAAGCATTATCCTTTTACCTTCAGGTGGTTTACTATTCTGTAAAGAATATGTGTAAATATTTTGTACAGAGCCCTGTATAAAATAAACAGCCATATGTGGTTACTAATCAATCTCCTGACATTTCCGTCCTTGTGCCCCCCCCCCCCCCCCCTCTCACCCCTGGCCTGGGACTGTGCTGGAGTCTAGGGACTTCAGTTGGCTTTGACTTACCTGGAGAGTTTGGGGAACACCTGCAGTCCTGTTTCTGTTCCACCTGCAAGAGGTATGACCTACACACTCCAGGTGCTGCCTGGGGGCACTGGCCCAGTTAAGCAGCACAGGTAATGTGGGACATTAGTCTGGGGGATCTTGCCTGTTTTCCACATACTTCTGGAGATGCCTTGGGCTCTAAAGGCGGACATTTGGTTAGGGAACGTAATCAGAGTCTGATGTGAATGCAACTTTAGCTCCACATGTAATCGCCTCTTCAGAAGAGGTGTGGAGAGCTGTTCTAGCCAAACTCTGCCAACACCTCTTAACACTGCCAGCTGTTGGATAGTGGGAGCCCAGAGCAGTGCCAAGTGGCCTCCACCTTGAGCATGGGGTCATCTTGGAGGCATGAATCCGTGTTGTCTGGGATGTTTATTGATGCTTCCCTGGCCCAGAGTGGAGATGGGAGGGCGCCCGAGCTGGACAGGCATCACTCAGCTCTTAGGCCATGTCCCACCACCACAGGCCAGCCCCCGTGCTGCCCCTTGACCTGACACTCCTGGAGTCCACGGGGCTGGCCAGACACTGCCCTGCCCCAGGAGCTCCCCACAGGAGAGTTGCACTGAACAAGCCATTTGTTCTGCGTGGCAGGTTTGGTGGTGTTTTCCTCGAGAATTGATTGAATACGAAGAAGAGAGTTTGGGTAATTAGAACGTTGAAGGAAGTACATGGGTGGTAGGATAAGTACTTGGGTAACAGCCTTGGAAATTCCTGAGGGGAGAGTCTTTGGTTGTTCACAATGATTCTCTTTTGATTCCCGGTGAGTTTATGCTAATGAGATGACAAGGTAGGGCCACTGGAGAGTTTTTGGAATGGGCAGGTCAGCAGAAAGACCCAAGTGATTGGAGGGTGGGACTTCCAGCCCCTCCCACTGACCCCCATGCTGGGGAGCCAGGACACACAACGAAACTCTGGATTCAGAGATTCTTGCAATGCTTCTGGGCAAGCACCTCAAGGTGCTGGGAGGGCGATGCACGCAAAGGGGACTTGGGGGCACCACAGCTCCCCCATGCCTTGCCTTATGCATCTCTTCCATTTTACTGTTTGCAGAGTTGTATCCTTTATAATAAATCGGTAATGTAAGTAAAGTTGTTCCGAGTTCTGTGAGCCCTTTCTAGCAAAGTATTGAACCTGAGGAGGGTGTCGTGGAAACCCCAGAATCTGTGGTTGGCTAGGCAGAAATGTGGGCAGCCTGGCACCTCATGTGCAGCTGGCATCTGGAGTGGGGTGGTCTTGTGGAGCTGAGCCCTTTAGTCCATGGGGTTTGATGCTACTTCCAGGTGGTTGTGTCCAAATCCAGTTGATTTGTGGGGCAGGTAGGTGTTGGGAGAATTGGGTCAGTGGGGTCAGAAAATGCCACACAATACGCAAGGTGGAGGGGAAATTGTGTGAAAACAGCTAAATAAAAAGTGTGTGTGTGTTTCATAGAGAAACGGGAAGGATCAGGCCTAGTGCTAGGGGCCCTGGGGTTCAGGCTTGGAGAAGGGAGTTGGGACTCTCTCCGGGGGCAATCTGGGGAGTGAGATGGGCCATGACCACAACTGGGGTGGCAGGAGGGCTAGTGTGTCACTTCCTGGCCTTGTGAGGTGGGGATCGGCCCCTCCTACACCAGCAGTATTGTGAGAGGAGGTGTGCAAGTGCATGCAAGGGCTTTACTTCCATTTCAGTGAACGTTCACTGATCCGTAAATGCCGCTAGCTGGCCCCACGCTGCCCCCCCCCCCCCGCTCATCCAGGGATTATGTGGGGACTGCAGGGAAGAACAGGCCGGAGGCTTTTGCCAAGTGCCAAGAGGTGACAGGCCCTGAGGCTCAGCCTGGCTTGCTCTTCTTTCCCATCTTGCGTCCCCTCACCCCTTTACCCCTCACCTTCCTGCCGTGTCTCCTGCTGCCTTTTTCCCCTGTCCTTATAAAGGCCCTCTACTCGCTAGTGGTCTTCTCCAGATGTATAGACTGTTGGAATTGGCCCAGCAGCCTCTGTGAGCCAGTGAGGTTGTGGGCTTGCCTCCAACTTCCTGCTTTTGCAGTGTGGGGCTTTCGTGTCAGCCTGACACAAGAGGAAGACCTGTCAGCTTCAGCAGGGACTGGGCAGCCCAACCTCCATGGCCACCCTCGCCAGCAGCAGCTACTCTCATCGGAGCAGCAGGCTTCTACTCGCCGTGTCCTGCCCCAGGATGGAGACTGTCCCCTATGTCCGCTGGGACCTTCGGCTGCTTGCTCAGGTGGGTGGCTCCAGTCCAAAGCCCGTGGGGTTTGGCTTCCAATCTGCCCTGGTGAGTTTGCACGAGGCTCTCGGCAGTCTGGGCCTCCCGGAAATGGGCCGACCCCTTGGGGAGGGGAGGTGCCCCCACCCGACCCACCGTAGGGAGCCCTTGAGGCCCCCCCCC
>ML107257.1:0-31838 GCA_003697995.1 Taxidea taxus jeffersonii
ATTCATGAAGACATTCAGAAATCAGTTTTTTTGCCCATTAAAAATGATCTATTCATGTGAGTCCCTAAATAGCAACACCATAAACAAATGAAACAGAGAAAGCAATACCCAGGTGCTGCTGAATTTAGCCTTTGTACTTTAGGCATTCATAGTATCTTAAAAAAATAAAATTTTCTGTGCAGTCACAATAATTTTGTACTATGAAAAATACTCATCTTGATTGTACATATTTATTATTTCACTGGAAAATAATATAACTTATTTGGTAGGTGCTGTAAACTGAACTGTATACTCACCAGAATTTATATGTTGAAGCCCTAACTCCAATGTGATAGTATTTGGAAATGCGGCCTTTGGGAAATAATTAGGTTTAGAGGAGGGAATGTGGGGTTCAACTGCTGAGATTAGTGCCCTTATAAGAAAAGAAAAAGACACCTGCTCTCTCTGCCACGTGAGGACACAGCAAGGATGCAGCCATTGGCAAACCAGGAAGATGGTCCTCAGCAGAACCTGACCATGTTGGAACCCAGATCTCAAATTTCTAGCCTCCAGAACTATGACAATATAAATCTCTGTTGTTTAAGCCACCTATTCCATGGTATTTTGTTTAGCTAATACAGGTTTAACTTTTTTTTAATTAAAATATCTTTAAGAAGTTAAAGCATGTAGGACATGTCTAAACTAAGTGATGAGATGCCAATTAATTTAAGTTAATGAAAGCACTATTTTCAAACAGTGATATTTCATGTTGCTATTTTAAGTAACAATGATAGAAATATAATCAATGATACTATCCTTATTTACAAAAGAATAAAGCATAGATAAAATTTAAATGCCTTGCTTAGTTTATTTTTTTGTCTGCTTTTTTCCTTTTCTGTAGAGAACTTTATCTTCCTATATGCATTATCTATGAATCATTCATTGATTCATTCATTCATCCCAACATTTACTGAGCACCTAGCTCTGCTTCAGGCAGAGTTCCAGTCATGTGAGCAAACAAGTCTCTTTCTCATAGAGTTTATATTCTAATGGATAGAGACAGAGAAAAGCAAACAAATATTAAATATAAAATATCTCCTATTAAGTGCTATGAAGAAACAAAACCAGGTAAGAGTGAATGTGAAAGAAGAGGAGTCTGAGTAATCATTTCGAAAAAGTGATCAGGGCAAGCCTCTGATATGACCACATTTGAGCAGATACTGGAATCATGTAAGGGAATGAGTCTTCAACATATAGGGAAAATAGTGTTCCAGGCTAAGGAAGTGGTACTTTCAAAAGGCCTGAGGCAGGAACATGCTTGGCTTGTTAGAGAAACAGCAAGGTGGTTAAAACAAGTGACAGAGTGTGGCTGAGGTTAGAGTTAAACAGGCTTCCAAGGACCCATTCATGTATGCCCAGAAAGTTAGAGGGATAATGAGAAAGTCCCCAGAGGCAAGGGAAGAATGAGAAAGAAGCAATATTCAAAAAGATAATGGCTAAGATTTCCCCCAAAGTTGACAAAAAGTCACAGATTAAAGTAGCTCTCTGAATACAAAGCAAGATAAATAAAAAGAAGTACACAAGACACATTAGAATAAAACTTGAAAATCAAAGTTAAAGAGAGAATATTAAAAGAAAATTCAAAGATAAAAATGAACTTCAAAGGAGCAAATTTTAGACTGACAGGACTTCTCTAAAGAATCAAGGAAATGCAGAAGAAAATGGGGTCTTCTAAGTGCAAAAAGAGTAGTGAAGTCAATCCTCAATAATGCAGCGAACAACATATTTTTTCAGGGAAGAAATGGGGAGAATTTTTCACCAACAGGCTACTTTTTTTTTTTTTTTTTAAAGCTGTAAACCCAATGTATGGCTTGAACATATGACCCTGAGATCAGTAGTTGCACGCTCTAGGGGCACATGGTTGGCGCAGTCAGTTGAGCATCTGATTCTTGGTTTTGGCTCAGGTGGTGATCTCAAGGTCATGAAATCGAGTCCCGCACTGGGCTCCATACTCAGCCCAGAGTCTGCTTAGGTTTCTCTCTCCCTCTCCTTTTGTCCCTACCCCCTTGCTCTTGCTCTCTAAAATAAATCAATAGGGGTGCCTGGGTGGCTCAGTGGGTTAAGCCTCTGCCTTCGGCTCAGGTCATGATCCCAGAGTCCTGGGATCGAGCCCCACATCGGGCTCTCTGCTCAACGGGGAGCCTGCTTCCTACTCTCTCTCTGCCTGTGATCTGCCTACTTGTGATCTCTGTCTGTCAAATAAATAAATAAAATCTTTTTTAAAAAATCAACAAATCCTTAAAAAGGAAAAAGAAAAGTTGCAGACTCTAACAAGGGAGCCAGCCAGGCACTTTAAATGCTACTTTAAAGAAAATACTAAAGGGCATATTTAGATGTTACAGTATTAGATACCAAATGGGAGCTCAAAGGTGCTGGAAGGAATCTAAAAACAATGGGAAGGACAAACTTGTGAATAAATCTAAATGAATTTTAACTGAATATAGCAAGAATTATAATAATATATTAGGGGGTTTTAGGTACATATAAAATGAAAATATTATAAGCCATAGTTGTATCAGACACAGCAGAGTAAGTCAAAAACCATAACCAGAAATACTTCAAAATTTTCAGTAAAAGATAGTAATCCTACATTTTTATGCACCTAATAACAGTCAAAAATTATATATCAAACAAATATTTACACAACAGGGAAATAAAAAAATCATAGAGCAATTTTAAGATACCTCTTTCAGGCAATTAGACAAAATAGTGTATACAAATATATAAGATTTGAACAACAAAATTTACATATTTGACCTAAGAACCACACATATAACACTGTCCCCCAAAACCCCAGAACACACATTGTTTTCAAATATACATAGATCATTATAAAAATCAACTATATGGGAAAGCAAACTGCTACAAATTCTAACAAATTGAATTCATAAAAGCCAATTTTTTGAACACTAAGAAGTTAGACTAGAAATTGCTAACAAAAATATACTTAGAAAATCTATAATGCTTGTAAATATAAAAATATACTTCCTAATAACCCATGGGTTCAAGAAGAAAGCACAATGGAAATCAGAACACACTTTGAAGTCAATGTTCATGAAAATTTATGAGATGCATTACAAGTATTTTAAGAGGAAAATTTATGTTCCTAAATACATGTATTAGAGAAAAAGGAAAGCTGAAAGGCATTGAGCTAAACATGCATAATAAAAAGTTATAAAATAAAATAAAAAGACACAAATAAAAAAGTAAAAACAGCAACAAGTAAAAAAAAAATAGACACGCAGGAGATCAGAAAAAATTAAAACTGGTCTTTTGAAATGACAAGATATAAACCAGCCCCACTCCCACTATGATGGAGAATAATGAATAAATACAGAGTTAGCTTAAATAATAATATCAGAAATAAAAGAGGGGATATCAGTACAGAGCCTACAGATATCAAAAAATATTGTGAGCAACCAATGAAGTGTGCATTTATAAAAAAGAAATCAACTTTTGTGCTTAATATTATACACACAATTAGGTATCTGTTATATTTCACAAAACTCAAGAAAACACGCATCTTATAAAAACTTACAGCAACTGAAGAAACAAAATGTGAATGGTTCTGCGTCTATTTTATTTTGTTCATTTAAATTTTGCATATTTTTAAAGTTTTTTTTTTTTTAAGATTTTACTTATTTGTCAAAGGGAGAGAGCACACACAAGCAGGCAGAGAGGCAGGCAGAGGCAGCGAGAGAAGCAAGCTCCCTGCTGAGCAAGGAGCCTGACACGGGACCCGATCCCAGGATTCTGGGATCATGACCCAAGCCGAAGGCAGCAGCCTAACCAACTGAGCCACCCAGGTGTCCCTATTTTTTAACTTTTATTTTAATTCCAGTTAGTTAACATACAATGTAATACTCATTGCAGGTGTTCAACATGATTCAGCACTTCCATACATCGCCCAGTACTCATCACAAGTGCACTCCTTAATCCCACTGCCTATTACACCCACCCCCCACATCTCCTTCCCCTCTGATAACCGTCAGTTTGTTCTCTGTAACTAAGAGTTTGTTGATTGATTTGTCTTTTTCTCTTTACCTGTTTGTTTCTTATATTCCACATGAGTGAAATCATATGAAAATCATATGGTATTTGTCTTTCTGTGACTGACTTATTTCACATAGCAAAATACTCTCTAGCTCCATCCATGTCATTATGAACTGCATCTATTTTTAAAATGAATCAGTATTTTAAAACTTTTCCACAAAGAAAACTCTAGGTCCAGTTGGTTTACTTTGTTGGTTCAAACCAAATATTTAAGAAAAAATAACATCTCTTTTATACAAGTTCTTCCAGTAGATAGAGGAGAATAGAAAACACCCTTTGGCTCATTTTAGGTGGTCAGCATAACCTTAATACTGAAGTACAACAAGGATATTAGTATAAAGAAAAATTATAGTCCAATTTCAGTTATAAACATAGGATTTTGCATCTAAGCAGGATATTAGATTAAATTAATATAGAAATATATAAGAAAGACAGCTAATATACAATGATTTGGTTGGGTTTATTTCAGAAATGGAAGGTTAATTTGACATTCAAAAATTCAGTCAGTAATGCAGCTCATCTATAGTGACAGCATACGGTCATCTGTGATGATAATAGGTCAGTGGCTGGGAGTCTCTGTGAAGGGGCATCTCCAGGGAAGGGACTAAAGATGGATTATGAAGGGCATGAGGATACCTTTGGAGGGAAGTGATAAATATATTCATTATTTGATTTCAGTGATAGTGTCATAGGTATATACAAATATGAAAAATGATCCCACTACAGAATACAAATATGTGAAGTTTATTTTATGCCATGATACTTCATTAAAGTTGTTTTAAAAAATGATAAAGAGGGTACCTGAATGGCTCAGTTGGTTAAGTGTCTGCCTTTGGTTCAGGTCATGGTCCCAGGGTCGTGGGATCGAGCACCACATCAGGCTCCCTGCTCCGTGGAGAGCCTGCTTCTCCCTCTCCCTCTGCTGCTCCCGCTGGTGTTCCTTCCCTTTCTCCCTCTCCCTCTTCCTGTCAAATAAATAAAAACTTTTTTTTTAAAAAAGGATAAAGAACTTGTGGTGTATTTATACAATGGAATATTACTCAGCCATAAAAAAGAATGAAATCTTGCCATTTGCAGCGATATGGATGGAGCTGAAGTGTACTATGCTAAGTGAAGTCAGTCAGCCAGAGAAAGACAAATAACATATGACTTCATTCATATGGGAATTTAAGAAATGAAACAGATGAACATGCATGGCAGGAGAAAGGAGAGAAACAAACCATGAAACAGAATCCTAAGTAGAGAGAACAAATGGAGGGCTGATGGAGGGGAGGTGGACAGAGGTGTGGGTTAAATGTGTGATGGGTATTAAGGAGGGCACTTGTGATGAGTACCGGATGTTGTTAAAATTTTTTAAAATAAAATGAAATCAGCTGGCCAATTAAAAAAAATCTATCAGTAGTGTATCACATTAAGAGAATAAAGAATCCACATGATCATCTCAACAGAAATGAAGAAACATTCAATAAAAGTCAACTTCCATTCATGATTTAAAAAAACAACTCTTAGCTAACAGTGAAAGTAACTTCCTTAAACTGATGTAAAATATCTTAAAAAAAAAAACTCCTATAGCAAAAAATCATACTTCAAATTAAAGTGTCAAAAGCTTTCCATGTGAGACTAGGAATAAGACAAAGATGTCCTCCCACTATCACTCACCTCCTGCTCCATTATGTGCCTCTCTGATTTGATTGACACTGACCACAGCCTCAGCTGTGCTGAGCTAAGCAGCTGAACAGATTCCTTGTGTCCAGGGATAAATCCAAGGAAGGACAGGAATAAGCTAGCCAATGCACTCCAACCCCCTGCTCTCAGTTAATGCGTCAAAGGTAGCACAAGATCTAAACTGGTCCAGTCAAAGGAAGACAAAGAGTTTCTGTCTGGGAGAAGAGAAGATCTCATTCCAAAGCAGACTACAGTATAAAGATGTCCTATCAGGAACTGCTGCAACAATTTCTAACAGGGTAAGGGGAGCCATGGACGAAGATGGAGGGAAAAGAATCACGGAGAATATAGCCCAGTCATGAATTATTCAGAGTGTGTGTGTGTGTGTGTAAAAAACTCCCTTTATTTTTTGAGCCAGAATGGTTCTGCCTTTTGGTTATTTGCCTATCAAAGCCTCCTGATATAGTCTGGCTACATAAAGTGCCGTAATTCGTTCAAATCAATAGAAAGACTAAGGCAGACAAAAGTCAAAGGAATATATGCCCTAAAAGAAAATATACACAGTTCGAAGTTGTGGTACACAGTCAGAAACTAAAACTTTCCTTCAAAGAATGGCTGTTCTGATTAAATGATGCAATATACAGAAATCACTTAGCACAGGGCCGGAAGCACACTAGGCCATCACCATTAACTTCAGACAGCTAATGATGCAGCAGGTTATGCAGAGTGCCAGGGAGGCAGGAAACAGTCTTTTATGTCAACACTATTTTCTTACAATGTGTTAATTTGACTCAACAGTCTTAAAGTTCAGATGCCAATGAGTGGTAAGTTTTTACTGGAAACCCACATTTGTAACTTTACACACATCTGTTTTTTCACAAGGACCCTGCAAGAAACAAATTCAGAGAAGTGAACTGACTTAGTAGTTGGGTAAATAAATGGTGATACCTGCTTTCACTACAGGTCCCAACTCTAGCCCAGGCTCACGCTCCCTCTCTGGCTGGCTCCCTAAGGGGGAATGAGACTCTAAGACGCACATGAAGCCTAACAACTTACAGTATGGACATCACTCTAATTCCTGGATGCATCCTGTATTTTAAAATTTCTTCTTTTGGACATCTCAGACTTGGTTCATAGTAACAAAGCTATTTACTGAACAGATCATGACAAATGCATAGATCAAGGGAAAGATTTTTGAATAGAAACCACCCCATATTATGGGAGTCATCTAGAGAAGAGCTTCCTAACACAAATGAAGCTAACCTGGTTCTTGAAAACATTTTTGGGAGCTTTACGAAATCATGAGCTTTAAAAAGAATGGATCGTTGTACAGTCTTCAGAGCTGTTCTAAGATAAAATATGGAAGCAGCAGATAAACACCACATGAAAGAAAAAATAAAATTGCTTGTTTCTTCCACAGAATAGAGGATAGGAATAGGAAATGTAAACCATTTAAATGACTGAGTACTTCTATCTTGAATGTTTACTCAGTCTTTTTAAGGATACAAACTCTATCTATTCTCCAAAAGTTATTATAAGTCAGAATAAACAAGTGACATGAATTATTAAAGAACAATTTCATATCTACTTGTTCTAATAATCTCCCAAGTGTCTTAGCAAACTCCACGGTCAATATATTACATAACATACTATGTTTGTTTAAAAAAAAATAGTAAGAGAACAGAACTTAGATTGGGCCCTAAGATATATGTGAAAGGATGCTATTTAGGTTTGTGATTATGCTATCCAAGTTCATTGCCATATTCCACAGTCTTGGCATATCTCCTGGCACAGCCACATGATCTCTCACCATCTCCCTGAGAGACAGGGGCTGCCATGGGGAAGAAATGATGTTAGTGAAATGAGTAGATTCTAGCCTCTCCCTGGAGCTCTAACCTGCTCTGGTTCGGTTGTCATGGCTCACCTAGCTGGTGTCCTTGCTTCTCTTTCCCTCTGAGCTGAATCTATGATATTAACCTGACCTACAGTTACACATCCAACTCTGGGGCCAACTCCAGCTCTCAACAGTGAGATACAGTAAGAAATCCTTTGTCAAGATCTTCCTGCCTCTGCCCTGAATTATTGTTCCTCTGACTTTGCTCTGATTTTACCCCAGTCCCCTGTGACTGGGTTCCCTGCCTCGTATTCCAGTTTCCATGGTTGGGTATCTTACTGTGACCTCTCAATCTCCTTGTAATGGGTCCTTAATACTTCATGGGAGACTCCCACAATACAAAGTACCTGTTGGACTGGACCTTTGGTTTTGTTTTTTGTTTTTAAGAATTATCTTGGTATTTGGGCCACTTCCTAAGTAATTTAAAAGTTGGCCTCCATTAGAACCATATTCCACCAGATCCACACCATCCCCTTACCTGTTAACAAATTTGATGGATTAGGAATCTACTCTTCACATTCATGGGAGGTAGAATGGCAGACTGGTTATCAATTCAATTGGCTGGTAATCAGATTCCCCAGGTGTGAAAGCTAGCCCAGCTATGTATGACCTTGAGTAACAAGATTCTTACTCTCTGTATACCTTGATTTCTTCATTTCTTAAACAGAGGTAAAGATAGCACCTGCCTCACATGTGAATTCTCTGTCAATATGGCTGATAAGTAATGAGCACTCCATAAAAATTAGCTATTGTTATTATGGTTCCTGTCTTCCCATCTATGGAATTATAGGCTGTATTATTATCTTTAGGTCTTGCCTGATGCTGGAGATCTGCCTGACCCCATAACTATTCATTTGTGATCTGCGTCCCTACTTGTATGTAAATTTCTCCTTAATTTACAGTAAATATAATCACTTTTACAAAAGAAAGTAATAAGGGATGGAAATCCATTACTTGCATCTATCTTCTTTTCCTCCCAAAGAGAAAGGAGCTATTGTTTACCCAGCCGAACCTGTTCACACTTCTCTGTATTTAGGAGATGCTACCTTTAGAGCCATCCTATCATCATGGCTTATCTTAAGGCGAAACTGGGGTTTAGTTTCTGAGCAGCTGATGTGTAAGTTTTACAAAAATCAAGCCAAAATGGTAGTAGCTTTGGGTACCGACCTGTTCCATTCATATAAGGCCTTAATGCTAGAATCTTTAAGCTGTGACCTGAAAGAGAATCTGAAAATAGACAAGTAGGAAACTTTGCATTTGATTTCATTGTTCCAAATACTTGTGGAATTTTTATAAAACATGAATATAAATACTTATTAACTATGAATAATAAAGGTTAAATAATATAGCATTCATTTACATGACTGCTATTATTTTACGCAATGTTGATACCACTATCCATACACATAACAAAACCTTGGGTTGATAAAGTCTTAAAATACTACTACTTCTGATATTTTAAGGCTTTATCATGGAGAGTGGTACATGCATGACACCTTCAGATACAGGCAAGCCAGAATTAGTGTACCGATTTTATAAACTGTATAAATGAAACAAAATAAAAGGTGATTTACTCTAAACTCTTACAAGGAAGAGTTAAATAAGAAACCCAGTCCCTCACCATCTAATACCTGGCTAAACTGCCTTTGGAAAAAGAAAAACTTGTTACTCATTCTTTGTAAAAAGAAACTCTAGGGACGCCTGGGTGGCTCAGTTGGTTAAGCGGCTGCCTTCACCTCAGGTCGTGATCCCAGCATCCTGGGATCGAGTCCCACATCGGGCTCCTTGCTCAGCAGGGAGCCTGCTTCTCCCTCTGCCTCTGCCTGCCACTCTGTCTGCCTGTGCTCACTCCTGCGCTCTCTATCTGACAAATAAAAAAAAAAAAAGAAAGAAACTCTAATTATGTACAGCTGTTAAGGCTGGATTTGAAACTGAAGACATCCTACCACTGACTGTCCAATTTGGAACCCTGAAGCAGTCAACCACCACATTCAACTCACTTTCAGTATTTATGCCTAAAGGCTTATGGACAGATTATATGTACCTTCACGAAAATATATTCTTACCCAATTTCATAGTCTTGGACAGCTTTCCATTACTCTAGCCAAATGTATTGATAAAACTCCTAAATCTGTTTAGGAAATGCCGTCCTATTTCTTTGAGCATCAAAATCAGTGCTATGAAGGGTCCAGCTGTTCTGAGACTCTAATCTGGAATTGTGTTTTACACTGTGCTGGCTGCTAGGTGTGGATTCATGGTAAGGGAGTGGTGAGGAAGTAGCTGCTGCCAAATCCCAAGCTGGGGCAAGAACGTCAGTCAGAAAAGATGCTGGATTCCCTTCGTAGGGCTGAACTCCATCACCTCTGCCAGCATTTACCTCTTCTCTGTGGTTTCACTTAGGAATTGATTACTCCACTGCATCTTGTGACCCAAAGCCTGTGAATTCCCCTGTTACTTTTCGGGAGTAGATCACAGAGGTATGTTCTCTGGTATTTGAGATGAACACTTCTTTCTTACCAGAAATGGCTCAACTCTTCCTGACATTGACATTATTATTGAAAGTTCTATACTGTAAATTCTTTGTCCTTCCAGACCCTGCCCTTTCTTATTGCCTACAGCCAGTAACAACAACAAACTGTCTGTCCAAGCAAACGGGCCTCCCAAATTCACATAAAAATTCCAGATGCTCAACATCTTTAAAACATGGGTCCAGACTTAGCCAAGAGAATCCATTTGTATTCACTTCTGTATTGAAACATTTTTTTGTTTTGAATTTTGAACATGGGCTTGGCTACCATCTCCCCAGGCATTTAGTACATTGTGTGACTTTAGGATACCAGTGAGTATTTGGGCCACACTGGTGCCACTGTGGGATTTACACCATAAATAAAAACAATTAAGACCAGCATGTTTACACAAGACTTCATTTTCTCACAAACTTTCCCTTATTTTCTCTAAATATTTAGCTTAAAGTAGGCACCAAAGTAGCAATTTTACTGGAGTAGAACAGTAGTTAGATACAGGACAGAATTTGCTTTAATACCAGATTACTCCCCACACCACCCCTAGACTTTCTGTAGTTTTTAATCCTAGGTTAGCTTCCTTACTTTACTTGGCATCTTCTGGAATGTCTCCCCTTCCTACTGTTGTATTGCCATTAAAGTGAACTGCTTATTTTATTATTTGTCTAAGAAAGAATAAAGTTGGGAAGAAATCCTTAGGGTACTTTAGAGTCAAAAATGATTACCAGTAATTGGGAGTAATCTTTTCACTAGGTCCTCATTAATATAGATAATAATGTTATCCACTTATTTCCCTTAAAAACTGTCAAAGATAAAGCTCACTACCAATTTAACTTTTGAACACAAAAGATGAGGTTAAAAAGGACGGCTGAAGATTTACTGTCCAACCAGAACACTAGCAATAGAGTAGAACCTCAAAGTGACAGTGTTCTTGAAATCTGAAAAGAGCATATAAGAAACATGAAACATGACAAAACTATAAAGAAGACCCTAGTCCTGCCACTCCTCATTTAAATAATTTTTTTAAAAATGTATCCTCAGGGACCATGCTAATCTCTGTATCATTCCAGTTTCAGTGTATGTGCTACCGAAGCAAGCATAAATCAAAACCACAATGAGATACCACCTGATACCTATCAGAATGGTTAAACTCAAGAAGACAGTAAATGATACATGTTAGTGAGGCTGTGGAGAAAAGAGACCCTCATGCACCATTGGTGGGAAGGCAGTTTGGAGGTTCCTCAAAAATTTAAAAAGAGAATTACCACATGGTTTACTAATTCCACTATTGGGTATCTATCTACCCATAGAAAATGAAGACACTAATTTGAAAAGATATATGCACCTCTATGTTTACTGCAGTATTATTTACAATAGCCAATATATGGAAGCAACCTAAAGGTCCATCAACAGACTCATGGATAAGACATTAAGATACTGAATAAAGAAAACATTTGAGGGATGCCTCGGTGGCTCAGGCAATTAAGTGGCTGCCTTTGACTTGGGTCATGATCCCAGGATCCTGGGATCGAGTCCCATATCTGGCTCCTTGCTCAGCCTCTGCCTGCCTGCAGCTCCCCTTGCTTGTGCTCTGTCTCTCTGACAAATAAATAAATAAAATCTTCAAAAAAAAATGTTTGAGATAGTGGATACTCAAATTTTTTAAAAATGTTAAAAGAAAAAATATGATCATAGGATTTTGTTTGTAACCACCCTTTTTAAACACCCTAATTCATTTCTTTTTTATGTTAAACCGTTATTTTATTTTTTTGTTTAGGTACAATTTACACACAATGTTACATTAGTTTCAGGTGTATAACATAATGGTTCCAGAAGTCTATACCATATGCTATGCTTTCACCACAACGGTAGCTTAAATTACCCTATTTAATGATGGAAAAAGACATGCCACACCCAGTCACAATAACCAGCCCTTTTCTGCTCCAATCACACTCCGCCAGCCCTCTTCCAGCTCACCTCTGAATAAGGATGTACAGCTCTGTTGTCCATAGTTGGATTGGAAACTGCTGGAGGGCAAGATCTGTATCTTGTCATTGTGTGTATCTCTAGCCCAGCCCTTTCTAAACACTATTACTGAAATGATTGGAGTTGGCATTCACTGGGGCCAGTGAAATAGTCCTGTCATTCCTATGCCACTCACTAGTGGTACCCTCCCTGCCATCTTTCTTTCTTTCTTTTAAAGATTTTATTTATTTATTTGAGAGGAAAAGAGAGAGAGAGAGAGTGAGCACAAGCAGGGGAAGCGGCAGGCAGAGGGAGAGGGAGAAGCAGTCTCCCTTGCTGAGCAGGGAGCCCAGTGTGGGACTCAATTCCAGGACCCTGGGATCATGACCTGAGCCAAAGGCAGATGCTTAACCAATTGAGCCACCCAGGTGCTCTCCCTGCCATCTTTGAACCATTTAGGATTTGAAGACTATCCATTTTCAAACACACTGAGGGAATGAATTTAAGAACAACCTTCTTTCTTCTTCTCTATCTTGCCTATTTTTGTGCTCCACAAATATAATCACCAATGTCTAGTTACTGTACAATACAAAGGACTTTCACATTTACAGTTTTTGTCTGATCCTTACAACCTTTAGAGGTAGGCAAGGCAAATACAATTCATATTTAACACATAAGGAATAAGAGGTTTAAGAAAGGTTAAAGAATCTGGTCAAGGTCACACAGGGGTAAAATGTTATTTTTCAATCTTAGTATTAAGACCCCACTAACAGTAAGAGCACCATAATCAGTGTTCCAATGTGGAATCTTGAGACATCCCACTTTCAAATGCATCTCACTTCTGAGATCTACCCCATCTTTTTCATTCACTCCCTTTTACTACTGCTTACATGTTTGAAACATGCCCCAATGCAATGCTTTAACAAAGAAAATAATGTTTGTTAAGTAAAAAATAGTGCCACTATAATCATGAGATATTAAAAAACACATGCATTCCTCAAAAAATCCTTAAGGCCAGTATCTTTGGTAACGTTTATTTAAAGGAACTAATGTCTGCCAAATTACTAGGAAAATTGCTTCCTAAATTAAAAATGAATCAATGAATATTATATTTGAAATGAGTGAGAATCAAAGTGTTTTTAGTCAACTGGTTTTTAGATTTCTCCCATTAAGAATAATTCTGACAGGAATTAAAATTTTCGTGGCCAATCATACAAGACAAGACAATAGTCTTGGCTTATCCAGAAGCAGAAAGTAGTTCTTCAACCATATCTAATACAGTATTGTAGAAGCAAATGCTTCAGACTCTTTGAATTTATACCAGTAGCTAAATTCTAGACTCATACACAAACTAAGCTCTCAAACTCTTAAAATTCACTCTGAATAGCTAATAGGAAAAGAGGTCTGAAAAAAAAAAGGACAGAAAAAGTTTATATTCGGATTTATTCTGTAATTTTTGTAAATCACATTTTTGGAAAGAGGTAGGAAGTAAAATTCTAAATATAGGCTTTTTCTTAGTTATGTAAAGTATTTTATTTCTAACCTAAGAAGAGTAGCTCTTTCTTTTATTAGATGTTTTCAGTTCTCACCATTTAAGGTTAGTTGAACAAAACTGTTGATGTTGAAAATTCAGTGAAATCCAAATAAAAATCCAGCTAAATGGGGGCTGTGACAGTGATGGGACTAATTCCAACCTTTGCTGTTTTCCCAGGAGGATCTATTTTTGCCTTTAATGAGATAGAGACAGGGAAGGCACACAGTGGTACTCCCATCTAGGGAGAGAGATGATTCCCAGAGCTGTCAGGTGCCTGGAGTATCAAGGCTTCAAAGGGAACAGAAAGATACTCCGCAGAACAAAAGGAGAATTTGGAGAGAGCATTGCAATTAAGGACAAGGCTGAGAGAGGGAGAATGGTGGAAGACCTTGGGTGTTGCATGGGATCCTTTTAGTAATGTTCATAAATTGATTAGTGAAGGTCATGTGCGGCAGGAACTGGGAAGGACAGAGCTCTACACCCAGACAGACATGGCAGATCAAGGTGGCCTCCAGACACACAGGAGAGGGACCATAAGAGCATAAAACCTAGGAATTAGAAATTGTGGAGAGAGCTTCAGACTTTGAAAGGCTGTAACATTACTGGGGTCTAAGCTAATTACTGATTTCCAAATGCTGACGTAATTCCAGTTGATACCAGTTTAAACAGCAAATGATGGTTAGAGAGAGACAGCACGCCAACAAGCATAAGGTAAATCCATTGGTAAATTCTATCTTCTCTCCTGCTTCCACCCTCCCAAACATGAGCAATACAGTGACGGCAGTAGTTTGATCTTTGAAGTCCAACCTCAAGTCAAATCCTAGCTCTGCCCTTCCCTAGCTGTAAAACTTGAACAGGTCACTCAATTGCCCTGAGCCTCAATATAACAAAAATGAATGCAAGACATACTTTGCAGTATGGCATTAATTAGTGGCTCAATAAATATCTGTTTACTGAATGACAGGTTTGCTATGAGAATAAGATGTGATATTAATGCCAAGCACATGTGTGGCCAGGCCCTGAACAAATGTGAGCCATGGCTCCTATGTCATTCCATTTTGTGATTAAAGTATAGTCATGTTGAAAGAAAGAGAGGGAGAGAGTGTAGAAGAAGAATGAAGGGGAAGGGAGGGGAGAGCTTCAAAAACTAATTCATCAAGTTTCATCGCAAACATTTTACTCAAAATTTGAAATGGCCACTTGCCAAGAGATAATCTCAAATAGTGTTATGTGGTATTACTTTTCAACTAATAAAGCAGAGAGCTGAGATGCCTGGGTGGCTCAGCTAGTTAAGCGCCTGCCTTTGACTCAGGTCATGATCCTCCTGCATTGGGCTCCTTACTCAGCAGGGAATCTGCTTTTCCCTCTGTCTGCAGCTCTCCCTGCTTGTGCTCTCAATCTCTCTCACAAATTAAAAAAAAAAAAAAAAAGTCTTAAAAAAATAAAATAAAGCAGGGAGCTGATAGTTTAGGCATGTATAATTATGCTTTTTCTCAATGAAAATATAAAGACTGATTTTTTTATAGACCATGCTAGTCAGCTGTTGCTACAGTAATCCTACAGAAATAAAATCCCAAACTCAATGGCTTATAACAAGCACTTATTCTCATGCTCATGCATCTGAGCATGCAACATCTCATGTTGACTGAGGTTTGGCTGGTCTAGGCAAGGCTTGGTTGAGAAGCTTTGCTTCAGACTATGGTTCAGCCCAGACTCATTCCACCTATGTTCACTCTGAGACCAAGCTGAAGAAGGGGCAGCAGCTGCCCAAGGTCTTCACAAGGGATATTACCAGTATGTGAAACCAAAGCCAAACCACGCGAATATACATGAGGCTTTGTATCATGTCCACCAACATTCCATTGACCAAAGCAAGTCTTGGGGCCAAACCCATTATCAGTGGGATGGGGGCTGAACAGTCAGAGAGCAGCCAACAGTGAACACTAAAATTTTAACTAATTGGGTATAACTGCATTATGTATCTATTTCTACATGGAGTTAAATTTATACTATGGAATCTCTGACAGGAAAGATCTTGTAATTAAGAAGGAATCTGGAGAGATAAGACACTAATGAAGCTGAAAATTTCTGATACTCCAATTACTAAATAAATGATGTAAACCCAGGCTTCAGATGCTCATTTATGATTATGTAGGAAATAATTTCAAGCATGTTTTATGTGTTTCAATTGAATCACACTGTCTTCTTATCAAACTGCTATGTCAAACCATCAAAACTAATTGATGTCACTATTAAAACAGAAGATAAATCTTTACTATTTAGAGATTTACACTTGAATAAATAGCTGTCATTTTGTAAAATTCTTAAGTGCATTGGTGAAAATCCTAACATACCTCATTTATTTAAAAGAAACCTTGCAAACTGTACTAAGATTGATTTAAAAACAAAAATGAAACATTAGGTCAACATAAGTGCTTTGAAGGTTAAGCACTTTTGACAAACCTAAAGTTCTAGGTTGAGAAAATAGCAGACATCAGAAGTACATTTAGTCAAAAGAGCACCAATCTGTTTTCAATCATCTTTTTATAAATTATTCAGTGCAGGCTTAGAGAAATGATTTTAATTAAGAAAGATCACATGTGGGTATTAATATGATAAAATATGCTGACATAATATTTAAAATCTATGGGTATTAAGGGAAACAGAATCTCTCCATAATATTAAAAAAATATACTTAACAGAAAATTTGATTTCTCAAGTTACACTGCACTGTAACTGGGGACTTCAAATATAACAATATTAGCTATCTATTTTAAGTCCTGGAGACTCCTTAGAACCAATTACTTTGGTCAAAAGTATGATGAACCATCTTAACTACTGGATAGAAGTACTGCATTAGAAATTAATTCTAATGAACATATCTGTGAGTTGTTCTTTAAACGTTCTCCCCAACTTATTTTCTCTTCCCCCATGACAAGAGTTCATTACTTTTGCTAAGCTGGCCCCATGACTCAAAAACATAGCTTAAGCATGTTATTCCTCACTTGCAAAATAGGCATCCAGTGCCTCTGTATCATATTAAGACAGTACTCAGGTTCTACCTCTCACACTAAAGATTTCCTGGTCAACTCCATCTTTCAGAGAGCTCTTGTACTTCAGATGTTTAGTAGCACTTACTACCTGGTTGTACCTATGAAATTTTTCCTGTAATTGTCTTGATTTGAACTTTTCACACGTACCTTATCCCCTTGTAGATCCTAATGGCTTTAAGTGTACATTCTATATCCAAAATACATAGTCCAGGTTGCCCATCCAAGATTCATTCTCCTTTTCTCCCTTATGAATAGAATCCAAGTTTTGCGAGGTAACAATGTACCCAGTTAAAAACATGCACCTTCCAAAATTCCTGGCAGATGGAAATGCCCATGTGACCACAGTTTTAAATAAAGAAATAAGAGAAGTCTATTTTTAGATACCTCTAGAAAAGCTACTGTCCTCCTGATAGAAAGGGACAAAAACATGAATATGATGCTTAGAGGTGGAAGACCCTCACATGATTATAAGGACAAAATGTGACATATTTTGTATGTCCTTAAATGTTAAGGACAAAAAAAACCTGGGACATTCATGACATTATGGAATCACTGTACCAGCCCTAGACTATATGTCTCCAGACTTATTTGAGAAAAATAACTCATGTGTCATTAGGCTAGTCTAGTCAGATATCCATTACACACAGCAAAATGACAATCCTAAGTGATAGGTCTTTAAACTTTTTATGAATACTTTAAATAATTACCAAACAATTATTCAATGCTTAGCATTGTGCTAGTACACAGAAAATACAAAAATACATAAAATCTCTGTTCTCCCAAAGTTATCATTTGAAGAAAAGACATACAAAACACTGATAATCAATACAAGTATTATATGAGCCATCTAATACTTACTGAGCACATGTATATAGACACACGTGTGTGTGTGTGTGTGGTGGATATGAATACACACACACACACACACACACACAGCACACCAGCAGAGGACAGAAAAGTAATCAGTCAAGTATTATTTCCTCAAAAAGACTGCAATAGATATGTTTATCTATTGCAATATTTATAGTATCTTTTGTAAAACCTATCAATAGGTACAGATATGTATCTGATATGCATTCATAAATAGTTTGAAGAAAATGTGTAGGACTAACTACTACAAAAATGAAATTAAATCCTAGCTCCAAGGAAGACAAAGCTACTTTTAATCAATGACATCAAAAAAGAGTTCCTTCTTACAGAAGGTACATTCATGAAGGACCTTCAAGAATGGGTAAGATGGGGACACCTGGGTGGCTCAGTTGGTTAAGCGGCTGCCTTCGGCTCGGGTCATGATCCCAGTGTCCTGGGATCGAGTCCCACATCGGGCTCCTTGCTCGGCAGGGAGCCTGCTTCTCCCTCTGCCTGCCTCTCTGTCTGCCTGTGCTTGCTTGCTCTCTCTCCCTCTAACTAATAAATAAATAAAATCTAAAAAAAAAAAAAAAAAAGAATGGGTAAGATGTACGTCTGTGGAAAGAGGGGAGGAGTGGAGGAGTGTCTGGGTATTTGGAGACTAGACAGAGGGGAGAAAAAGGATACAGTTTTGGGCTAGGATAATGATGGAAATGCAGAAATAAGGAACACAGAAGAAGGTACATGTTTGGGTAGATAAACAGAAGGTTAAGTTTAGGACCACACTTAGTCTTAGTAAGAAAATAGATGGAAAACAAGCTTTCCTTCAACCCTCATCCAGCTATTCTACTCTACTCTCACATTATGTTACAGGCATCTTACTTTTACCTCATCTCCTTTACTCCTAGATACATCTAAAATAAATACTCAATATAATTAACAGTGAAAAACTAGAGCTGTTCAATACCATAGCCTCTAACCTGCTGGCTGTTGAAATTTAAATTATTTAAAATCAAGTAAAATTAAAACTCAATTTTTAAATTTCAGTTTTCTAACTAGTGACATTTCAAGTTCTCACATGGCCAGATGTATGGGACATTGGGAAAATAATCCCATAGTTACAGAAATTCTACTGAAGAGTAACAACCTAGCATCTTTCTCTTTCAAGTCAGGAATTAAGAAGGAAGCCCGGTTATTGAAATTTTGAACACTTTCCTACAATAAGTTTGAGCCTAACACAATGGATCAAGAAAGGGAAATGAGATCTAATGGAAAGAAATGATTGTCTCTATGAAAAGCCCAGAAAGAATAAAATAAAAATCTATTAGAAGAAATAAAAGTTTGAAATTTTGATATAAAACAAATATAATCAAATTCACATATTTGTACTAGCAATAATCAAAAAGAGAAAAATGTCCTATTTACAGTATCAACAAAGAATAAATGTTTAGTAATAAACTTAATAAGAATATGCAATAACTATATGAATAAACTAAAAAAGGTCATTTGGAAGTAAAATAGATAAAATGAATAAATATGGATATGTTTTATATTGGGTTTTTCCAGATTTATTGAGAAATAATTGACATATAATATTGTGTATGCTTAAGGCATACAATGTAGTATGACATATGTATATTGTGATATTACTGCAATAAGGTTAATTAATACACCCATTACCTCACATAGTTACTTTCTGTGTGATAAAAACATTTAAGATCTACTCTCTACTGTAGTACTATTGACCATAGCCACCATGGTTTGTATGTGATGGGAAAATATCATAAATTTGTTAATCTCCCAAAATTAATCTTTATATTTAACATAATTCCAATAAAAATATTCAAGATGCAAAAATTTTTGTAACTTGACAAATTATTCTCACGTTTATCTAGAAAATGACCAGCTATTAGACTAGCCAAGAAACTTTAAGAGGTTTTGCTCAAACACAGCAAATGAATATTACAAACAAAAATTTAAACAATAGGGGTGCCTGGGTGGCTCAGTGGGTTAAAGCCTCTGCCTTCAGCTCAGGTCATGATCCCAGGGTCCTGGGATCGAGCCCCACATCAGGCTCTCTACTCCATGGAGAGCCTGCTTCCTCCTCTCTCTCTGCCTGCCTCTCTGTCTACTTGTGATCTCTGTCTGTCAAATAAGTAAAATCTTTAAAAAAAAAAAATCAAAACAATAAACCTGGATTTTACACAGGAAGAGAATACATCAATGAAATGAAATTTAAATGTCTAAGAACAGATCCAATTATTTATATGGATCATTGTTTATGACCAAAATGGCATCTCAAATTAGTAGAGGGATAAATTACTTAACAAAGGGTTTTAGACAAAAAATAAAGTTAGCTTTCTGTCTCATAATATGAGACAAATTCTATATTGGTTAAAGCTTTTACTATTTAATTAGAAACCAGCAAAGTACTAGAAAAAACAGAGCTGAATATTTTTTTTTAATTTGTATTGAGAAGGATATCCTAGGAATGATCCCCAAAACAGACATAGTAATAAGATTGGACTCATAAAAATGTAAAACTTATGTATGGTACAAACCCCACCATAAAGAATTATAAGATAATTTTTAATCATAATGAGCTTTTAAAATAATGCATTTTTTAATATATCTATACAATGGAATGTTACACAGCTTTTATTAATAATGGGGATATGTATTTACTAACATGGAAAGATACACACAAAAAGACACCTAAGTATGTATGGTGTGCTTCCATCTAGTCATAAATTTATATAATTTATTGTGCAGTTTTAGTCTGTAAGAATATATACCAAAATCTTAGTATTTGCTATCTCTAGATGGTATTACAATGGCTATTTTTAAATTTTAATCTATATCTTCTATTTTTTCTACAAGTAAATATATGTTACCTAGGTAATAAATAAGTAATTTTAAGTTCTTGTGGTGAAAATAGCCAAGACATTAAGAAGAAGAAAAAAAGCTTGGAGGAGGGGCAAGATAGAGGGAGTGGGGGGACTCCGTTTCAACCAGTCCCCTGAATATAGCTGGCTATCTACCAAGCCAGTCTGAACACCCATGAAATTAGCCTGAGTTGTAAGTTTATATCTCTGGATCTCTACGGGGACAGAGGATCTTCAGTCGAGAGGTACAAAGGACAGAGTTGTGATGGCATGGACAGATATTGGAGGATAAACAGAAGGGGGAGGGGCCCACCAGAAGCTACCCACTGGAAAGAAAATAACACCCCAGTCCAAAATGTCCTGCACCTAGGGATCAGTGATAGCTTGCAGAGTGGTGGTGGTAGGACAGGAAGTCCTGAAAACAGTGCTCAAACAGAATCCAGGAGCTTAAAGGGGCAAACGCTGGGACCCCATGGCTGCTTGTGCAGAACTGTGCCTGAAGACCTGGGGGGCTGGCCTTGGGTGCCACTGCCTGCACCCACTGTCAGCACCCACCACCCAAACCTTCCCAGACACAGATTACTGGAGGTTTTAGAGAACACGAGGGCAGAGACAAGCAGGGCCTGGGTCAACCACTGAGAGGATCGCTGGGGGCATGTATTGCCTGTGGGAGGCTGCAGTCTTCACTGGCACTTACAGGGGGAGACTGTGTTCTAGAGAGTTCAGAGAGGAGCAGACTGTGGCTTCTCTCCTCTGGGGCAGAGGTCTGGGTGCAGATATTTTCCATTACCCTGCGAAAAGTGACCAGAGAACAAAAGCTCAAAAACCAATTTCCACAGAGCCCAGCTCCTTGATGGGGGCAGGTTAATTGCACCAGAAGCAGGGGTGCCTGAAAAATAACCCAGCAGGCCCTACCCCAGAAGACAAGCTAGAAGAACAAGAAAACAACAACCCCAGGGTCCTCATAAAACTGTAAAACCCCAACACCAGGGGAAAATAGTATACTGAATACCTGGTGTTGCCTCACGGCCTGTGTATTTCTTAGATTCAACTTTTTTATTCTTTCTCATGTTTCTTCTGTTTTTTCTTTTTACCTACTTAGTATTTAAACTAGATGTTTAATACAGCCTATTCCATAGTAACTTTTTAACTTCTGTTTCACACATATACTTTTTTCTTTTTCTTTTTTATATACATAAACTTCAATGTAGTCCTTTTTCCCTATTCAATATATATGTATATATGTATATACGCATATATGCATGTATATATACCAGTTTTATATATATATGTATATATACTATATATATATCTATATATATCTATATGTATAATATAGATATATATAGATATATATATATACCAGTTTTAATTTCCCTGTAACTCTGAGAAGTATTGTTCTCTAACAAAGAGAACAAAATAACCCCCAGGAAGAACTGAAACACCCTACCTCACCCACATTAAAAGATTATAGGCCCCCCCTCCCCCTTTTTTCCCTAACTTTATAAATCTTATTCTTGGGTTGTATTGTGGCTGAGTTTTCTTGGTGGTTCGATTGGTTCGAACTTTCCCAGGGTCCACCTTACCTGGATTGTAGTTGATATTTTCGACTCTGTACATTTCTTCAACCACCCCTCAATAGAATGCCTAGGAGGAGGAACTCCCAGCAAAGAAAAGAACCAGAGACAATGGCCTCTCCCACAGACCTAATGAGTATGTACATAGCAAGAAGTCAGAAATAGATTTCAGGGTAACAGTTATGAAGATAATAGCTAGGCTGGAAAAAAACATTAATGGCAACATAGATTCTCTAAGGGCAGAAATGAGAGCTAATCAGGCTGAACTTAAAAATGCCATGAATGAGACGTAATCTAAGCTAGATATTCTAACAGCTAGGGTAAACAAGGTAGAACAAATTAGTGATCTAGAAGACAAACTGATAGAAAGGAAGGCACAGGAGGAGGCCTGGAACAAACACTTTAAAATCCATGGAAAGAGAATTAGAGAAATAAATGACACAATGAAAATTCCAATGTCTGAATTACTGGGATCCCTGAGGGGGTGGAAAGAGAGGACTAGAAGATATATATGAGCAAATAGTAGCTGAAAACTTCCCTAATCTGGGGACTAAAACAGGCATTTGTGCCCTAGAGGCAGCAAGGACCCCTCCCAAGATCAATTAGAACAGACCAACACCATGGCATGTAATAGTAAAACTCACAAATCTCAGAACCAAGGAAACCATCTTAAAGGCAATTAGGGGGAAGAGAGTCCATACAGAGGGAGGAATATCAGAACAATGTTAGACCTGTGCACAGAGACCTGGCAAGCCAGAAAGGGCTGGCAAGACATATTCAGGGTACTAAATGAGAAGAACATGAAGCCAAGAATACTTTCTCCAGCAAGGCTGTCATTCAGAATGGATATAGAGGTAAAAAGCTTCCAGGACCGGCAACAACTGAAATAATATGTGAACCACTAAGCCGGCCCTGCAAGAAACATTAAAATGGGGGGTTCTATAAAAGGAGAAAGACCCCAATAGTGACACAGAACAGAAATATACAGAGACAATCTATAGAAACAAGGACCTTACAGGCAACAAGATGACAATGAAATCATATCTTTCAACAATCACTCTCAACATGAATGGCCTAAATGCTCCCATGAAATGGCATAGGGTTGCACAGTGGATAAAAAGACAGGACCCATCCATATGCTGCCTATAAGAGACTCATTTTAAACCTGAAGATACATCCAGACTGAAAGTGAAGGGATGGAAAAATATCTTTCATGCCAACAGACCGCAAAAGAAAGCTGGGGTAGCAATTCTCATATCAGAAAAATTAGATTTTAAGCTGAAGACTGTAGTCAAAGATACAGAAGGACATTGCATCATTCTTAAAGGGTCTATCCAAGAATAAGATCTAACAATTGTAAATATCTATGCCCCCAACATGGGAGCAGCCAACTACATAGCCAACTGTTAACCAAAATAAAGAGACATGTTAATAAGAAAACAATAGCAGGAGACCTCAACACTCCACTCTTAGCAACAGACAAATCATCTAAGCAGAAAATCAATAAAAGAAACAAGAGCTTTGAATGACACACTAGACCAGATGGACCTCATAGATATATACAGAACATTCCATCCTAATACAACAGAATACTCATTCTTCTCGAGTGCACATGGAACTTTCTCCTAAAGAGACCACATCCTGGGACACAAATCAGGGCTCAACCGATACCAAAAGATGAAGATTATTCCCTGCATATTCTCAGAACACAATGCTTTGAAACTGGAGCTCAGTCACAAGAAAAGGTTTGGAAGAAATTCAAACACTTGAAGCTAAAGACCATCCAGGGGTGCCTGGGTGGCTCAGTGGGTTAAAGCCTCTGCCTTCGGCTCAGGTCATGATCTCAGGGTCCTGGGATCAAGCCCTGCATCAGGCTCTCTGCTCAGCCAGGGAGCCTGCTTCCTCTGCTCTCTCTCTCTCTCTGCCTGCCTCTCTGCCTACTTGTGATTTCTATCTGTTAAATAAATAAATAAAATCTTTAAAAAAAATAAAGACCACCCAGCTTGAGAATGTTTGGGTCAACCAGGAAATCAAAGAAGAACTTAAACAATTCATGGAAACCAGTGAGAACAAAAACACATCAGTCCAAAATCTGTGAGGTAATATATAGGCAGTCCTAAGGGGGAAATATATAGCCATCTCAGCCTCACTCAAAGAAAACAGAAAAATCCTGAATTCACCAACTAACTTTACACCTTAAAGAACTGGAGAAAAATCAACAAATGAAGCCTAAGCCATGCATGAGAAGACAAATAATTAAGATTAGAGCAGGATCAATTAATTAGAAACCAGAAATAGAGCAGAGCAGATGAACAAAACCAGAAGCTGGTTCTTTGCAAGAATTAGTAAGGTCAATAAACTACCGGCCAGACTTCCCAAAAGAAAACAGAAAGGACCCAAATTAATGAAATTATAAATGAAAGAGGAGAGATCACTAACACCAAGGAAATAGACACAATTATCAGAAATTATTATCAACAACTATATACCAATACATTAAACAACCTGGAAGAAATGGATGCATTCCTAGATCCCTATAAAATACCAAGTCTGAAACAGGAAGAAACCGACAACCTGGATAGACCAATAACCAGTAACAAGATTGAAGCAGTAATCAAAAACTTCCCAAAATACAAGAGTCCAGGACCTGATGGATTCCCTGAGGAATTCTACCAACTATTCAAAGAAAAAATAATATCTATTCTCCTGAAGCAGTTTCAAAAAATAGAAAGAGAAGGAAAACTTCCAGACTCATTCTATGAGGCCAGCATTACCCTGATCCCAAAGTCGGGCAAAGAGCCCAACAAAAAGGAGAATTTCAGACCAATATCCCTGATGAATATGGATGCCAAAATTCTCAGCAAGATCCTAGCTAATAGGATCCAACAGTACATTAAAAGGATTATACATCATGACCACGTGAGATTTATTGCTGGGATACAAGGGGGTTCAACATCCACAAATCAATCACTGTGAAAGAATACATTAATAAAAGGTGAGAGAAGAACCACATGGTGCTCTCAATTGATGCAGAAAAAGCATTTGACAAAACACAGCATCCTTTCTTAATTAAAACTCTTCAGAATGTAGGGATAGAGGGGACATTCCTCAATTTCATCAAAATCATCTATGAAAAGCCCACAGTGAATATCATTCTCGATGGGGAAAAGCTGAGAGCCTTTCCCTTAAGACCAGGAACATGACAAGGATGCCCACTCTCACCACTATTGTTCAACATAGTACTAGAAGTCTATGTACTAGAAGGAATAGCAATCAAACAAAAAAAAAGAAATAAAAGGTATTCAAATTGACAAAGAAGTCAAACTCTCTTCTCAGATGACATGATACTTTATATGGAAAACCCAAAAGACTCTACCCCCAAATTACTAGAACTCATACAGCACTTCAGTAATGTGGCAGGATACAAAATCAGTGCACAGAAATTGGTTGCTTTTCTATACACTAACAATGTAGCTGTAGAAAGAGAAATTAGGGAATCTATTTAATTTACAACAGCACCAAAAACTATAAGCTACCTTGGAATAAACCTAACCAAAGAGGTAAAGGATCTACACTCTAGGAACTACAGAATACTCAGGAAAGACACTAAAGAATACACAAAAATATGGAAAAACATTCCATTCTGATGGATCAGAAGAATAAACAGTATTAAAATGTCTATGCTGTTCAGAGCAATCTATACTTTCAACACTATCCCTATCAAAATACCAATGGCATTTTTCACAGAGCTGAAACTAACAATCCTAAAATTTGTATGAAACCAGAAAAGACCCTGAGTCGCAAAGGAAATGCTGAAAAAGAAAAACAAAGCTGGGGGCATCATGTTGCCTGATCAAGCTATATTACAAAGCTATGATCACCATGACAGTATGGTACTGGCACAACAACAGACACATAGATGAATGGAACAGGATAAAGAGCCCAGATGTGGACTGAACTCTATGGTCAACTAATCTTTGACAAAACAGGAAAAAATATCCAATGGAAAAAAGGTAGTCTCTTTAATAAATGGTGCTGGGAAAATTGGACAGCTATACAGAATACTGAAATTTGACCATTCTGTTACACCATACACAAAGATAAACTCTAAATGGATGATAGACAGTATGAGACAGGAATCCATCAAAATCCAGAGAATAATATAAGCAGTAACCTCTTCGACCTTGGCCACAGCAACTTCTTTCAATACGTGTCTCCAAAGGCAAGGGAAACAAAAGCAAAAATGATCTTTTGGGACTTCATCAATATAAAAAGCTTCTGCACAGCAAAGGAAACAGTCAATAAAATAAAGAGGCAACCCACAGAATGGGAGAAGATATTTGCAAATGACACTACAGACAAAAGGCCAATACCCAAGATCTATAAAGAAGTTCTCAAACTCAACACCCAAAAAACAAATAAGTCAAGAAATGGGCAGAGGACATGAACAGACACTTTTCCAATGAAGACATACAAATGGCCAACAGACACATAAAAAAATGCTCATCATCATTAGGCATTAGCAAAATTAAAATCAAAACCACATTGAGATACCACCTTACACCAGTCAGAATGGCAAAAATTGACAAGGCAAGAAATAACAAATGTTGGAGAGGTTATGAAGAAAGAAGAACCCTCTTACACCATTGGTGGGAATGCAAGTTGGTACAGCCACTCTGGAAAACAGTGTGGACGTTCCTCAAAAAGTTAAAAATATGGCTATGCTATGACCCAGCAATTGCACTATTGGGTATTTACCCCAAAGATAGAGATATAGTGAAAAGAAGGCCACAGGCACCCCAGTGTTCATAGCAGCAATATCCACAATAGCCAAAGGGTGGAGAGAACACAGATGCCCTTCAACAGATGAATGGGAAAAGATATAGTCCATATATACAATAGACTACTACTCAGCCATCAGAAAGGATGAATACCCAACTTTTGCATCAACATGGATGGAACTGGAGGAGATTATGCTAAGTGAAATAAGTAGAGAAAGTCAATTATTATATGATTTCACTTATTTGTGGAACATAAGGAATAGCATGGAGGACTTCTGGAGAAGGAAGGGGAAAATGAAGGGGGGAAATCAGAGGGGGAGACAAACCATAAGAGACTATGGACTCCAGGAAACAAATTGAGGGTTTTAGAGGGGAGGGCATTGGGGGGATGAGTTAGCCTGGTGATGGGTATTGAGGAGGGCACATACTGCTTGAAGAACTTCACATTAAAAAAATATATATTAGGGGAGGAGTCAAGATGGCGGAGAAGTAGCAGGCTGAGATGACATCAGACAGCAGGAGATCAGCTAGATAGCCTATCAAACCATTCCGAACACCTACGAATCCAATAGGAGATCGAAGAGAAGAAAAACAATTCTAGAAACAGAAAATCGACCACTTTCTAAAAGGTAGGACCAGCGGAGAAGTGAATCCAACGCGATGGGAAGATAGATCCCAGGGGGAGGGGCCGGCTCCCGGCAAGCGGCGGAGCACAAAATCAGGACTTTTAAAAGTCTGCTCCACGGAGGGACATGCTCCAGAGGCTAAACTGGGGTGAAGACCTCAAGGGGACAGCGTGGACTCAGGTCCCGCGGGGTCACAGAAGGATCGGGGGTGTCTGAGTGTCGCAGAGCTCACAGGTATTAGAGCGGGGAAGCCAGCTGCAGAGACAGAGCCGAGGTTTCCTAGTGGTCTGTGACACGGACTGGTGCTCTGTGGCACGGGCCAGTGCTCTGTGCGAGGGGTCCCCACAAGATCCGGGGAGACCGACCCGGGAGAGCTCAGGGATCTACGGGGTTCGGAGACTCCAGGTGGGACTCTGCCAGAGACAGAGACACTTGGTCACAGGCTGGGTGAGCCAGGAGCGCTCCCAGAGGCCAGTGAGACGGGACTGATTATGCACGATTTTCTCCAAGCATGGTCTCCGAGGGTGGTCTCCGAGCGCAAACGGAGGCTGGGGAGACGGGAGTGATTAAACGCTCTTCTCTGAAGGCGCACTGAAGACTGGGGCCCCCAGCTCTCAGCTCCTCTGAACCGGAGATTGGGAGGCCGCCATTTTCATTCCCGTCCTCCGGAACTCTACAGAAAGCGTTCAGGGAACAAAAGCTCCCGAAAGCGAACCTGAGAGGATTACTTAGCCCGGCCCCTGATAAGGGCAGTGCAATTCTGCCTGGGGCAAAGACACTTGAGAATCACTACAACAGGCCCCTCCCCCAGAATATCAAAGAAATACAGCCAAGACCAAGTTCACTTAACAAGGAGAACAGCGGATTCTTATCTGGACAAAATGACAAGGCGGAAAAACTCACCACAAAAAAAAGAACAGGAGGCAGGACCGAAGGCTAGGGACCTAATCAACACAGACATTGGTAATATGTCAGATCTGGAATTCAAGATGATGATTCTCAAGGTTCTAGCCGGGCTCGAAAAAGGCATGGAAGATATTAGAGAAGCCCTGTCAGGAGAAATAAAAGCCCTTTCTGGAGAAATAAAAGAACTAAAGTCTAATCAAGTTGAAATAAAAAAAGCTATTAATGAGGTGCAATCAAAAATGGAGGCTCTTACTGCTAGGATAAATGAGGAAGAAAGAATTAGTGATATAGAAGACCAAATGACGGAGAATAAAGAAGCTGAGCAAAAGATAATGAAAACACAACGGTCCAAAATCTGTGGGACACAACAAAGGCAGTCCTGAGAGGAAAATATATAGTGATACAAGCCTATCTCAAGAAACAGGAAAGGTCTCAAATACACAACCTAACCCTACACCTAAAGGAGCTCGAGAAAGAACAACAAAGAAAGCCTAAACCCAGCAGGAGAAGAGAAATAATAAAGATCAAAGCAGAAATCAATGAAATAGAAACCAAAAAAACAATAGAACAAATCAATGAAACTAGGAGCTGGTTCTTTGAAAGAATTAATAAGATTGATAAACCCCTGGCCAGACTTATCCAAAAGAAAAGAGAAAGGACCCAAATAAATAAAATCATGAATGAAAGAGGAGAGATCACAACCAACACCAAAGAAATACAAACAATCATAAGAACATATTATGAACAACTCTATGCCAACAAATGCGACAATCTGGAAGAAATGGATGCTTTCCTAGAGACATATAAACTGCCAAAACTGAACCAGGAAGAAATAGAAAACCTGAATAGGCCCATAACCAGTAAGGAGATTGAAACAGTCATCCAAAATCTCCCAACAAACAAAAGCCCAGGGCCAGATGGCTTCCCAGGGGAATTCTACCAAACATTTAAAGAAGAATTAATTCCTATTCTCCTGAAACTGTTCCAAAAAATAGAAATGGAAGGAAAACTTCCAAACTCATTTTATGAGGCCAGCATCACCTTGATCCCCAAACCAGACAAGGATCCCATCAAAAAAGAGAATTACAGACCAATATCCTTGATGAACACAGATGTGAAAATTCTCACCAAAATACTAGCCAGTAGGATCCAACAGTACATTAAAAGTATTATTCACCACGACCAAGTGGGATTTATTCCAGGGTAGCAGGGTTGGTTCAACATCCGCAAATTAATCAATGTGATACAGTACATTAACAAAAGAAAGAACAAGAACCATATGATACTCTCAATAGATGCTGAAAAAGCATTTGACAAAGTGCAACATCCCTTCCTAATCAAAACTCTTCAAAGTGTAGGGATAGAAGGCACATACCTCAATATTATCAAAGCCATCTATGAAAAACCCACGGCAAGTATCATTCTCAATGGAGAAAAACTGAGAGCTTTTCCGTTATTAAGGTCAGGAACACGGCAGGGATGTCCGCTATCACCACTGCTATTCAACATAGTACTAGAAGTCCTAGCCTCAGCAATCAGAAAACAAAAAGAAATTAAAGGCATCCAAATCGGCAAAGAAGAAGTCAAACTATCGCTCTTTGCAGATGATATGATACTATATGTGGAAAACCCAAAAGGCTCCACTCCAAAACTGCTAGAGCTTGTACAGGAATTCAGTAAAGTGTCAGGATATAAAATCAATGCACAGAAATCAGTTGCATTTCTTTACACCAACAACAAAACAGAACAAAGAGAAATTAAGGAGTCAATCCTATTTACAATTACACCCAAAACCATAGGATACCTAGGAATAAACCTAACCAAAGAGGCAAAGAATCTATACTCAGAGAACTATAAAGTACTCATGAAAGAAATTGAGGAAGACACAAAGAAATGGAAAAATGTTCCATGCTCATGGATTGGAAGAATAAATATTGTGAGAATGTCTATGCTACCTAAAGCTATCTACACATTTAATGCAATGCCTATCAAAATCCCATCCAATTTTTTCAAAGAAATGGAACAAATAATCCTAAAATTTATATGGAACCAGAAAAGACCTCGAATAGCCAAAGGAATATTGAAAAAGAAAGCCAAAGTTGGTGGCATCACAATTCCAGACTTCAAGCTCTACTACAAAGCTGTCATCATCAAGACAGTATGGTACTGGCACAAAAACAGACACATAGATCAATGGAACAGAATAGAGAGCCCAGAAATAGACCCTCAACTCTATGGTCAACTAATCTTCGACAAAGCAGGAAAGAACATCCAATGGAAAAAAGACAGCCTCTTCAACAAATGGTGTTGGGGAAATTGGACAGCCACATGCAGAAAAATGAAATTTCCTTACACCACACATGAAAATAGACTCAAAATGGATGAAGGACCTCAACGTGAGAAAGGAATCCATCAAAATCCTTGAGGAGAACACAGGCAGCAACCTCTTCGACCTCAGCCGCAGCAAATTCTTCCTAGGAACAACGCCAAAGGCAAGGGAAGCAAGGGAAAAAATGAACTATTGGGACTTCATCAAGATCAAAAGCTTTTGCACAGCAAAGGAAACAGTCAACAAAACCAAAAGACAACTGACAGAGTGGGAAAAGATATTTGCAAACGACATATCAGATAAAGGGCTAGTATCCAAAATCTACAAAGAGCTTAGCAAACTCAACACCCAAAGAACAAACAATACAATCAAGAAATGGGCAGAGGACATGAACAGACATTTCTGCAAAGAAGACATCCAGATGGCCAACAGACACATGAAAAAGTGCTCCACATCACTGGGCATCAGGAAAATACAAATCAAAACCACAATGAGATACCACCTCACACCAGTCAGAATGGCTAAAATGAACAAGTCAGGAAATGACAGATGCTGGCGAGGATGTGGAGAAAGGGGAACCCTCCTACACTGTTGGTGGGAATGCAAGCTGGTGCAACCACTCTGGAAAACAGCATGGAGGTTCCTCAAAAAATTGAAAATAGAGCTACCTTATGACCCAGCAATTGCACTACTGGGTATTTACCCTAAAGATACAAACGTAGTGATCCAAAGGGGCATGTGTACCCGAATGTTTATAGCAGCAATGTCCACAATAGCCAAGTTATGGAAAGAACCTAGATGTCCATCAACAGATGAATGGATAAAGAAGATGTGGTATATATACAATGGAATACTATGCAGCCATCAAAAGAAATGAAATCTTACCATTTGCGACGACATGGATGGAACTAGAGCGTATTATGCTTAGCGAAATAAGTCAACTGGAGAAAGACAACTATCACATGATCTCCCTGATATGAGGAAGTGGAGATGCAACGGGGGTGGGAGTTAAGGTGGTAGGAAAAGAAAAAATGAAACAAGATGGGATCGGGAGGGAGAAAAACCAAAAGAGACTCTTAATGTCATAAAACAAACTGAGGGGGGTGGGGGACGGAGGGGTTGGGAGAGGGTGGTGGGGTTACATTATATGTTTAAATAAA
>ML107258.1:5981-23436 GCA_003697995.1 Taxidea taxus jeffersonii
TCCTTCTCTCTCTCTCTCTGCCTACTTGTGATCTCTGTCTGTCAAATAAATAAATAAAAATCTTAAAAAATATATATATACATCCTAGGGTCGCCTGGGTGGCTCAGTGGGTTAAAGCCTCTGCTTTCAGCTCAGGTCATGATCCCAGGGTCCTGGGATCGAGCCCCACATCAGGCTCTCTGCTTGGTGGGGAGCCTGCTTCCCTCTCTCTCTCTGCCTGCCTCTCTGCATACTTTTGATCTCTGTCAAATAAATTAAAATCTTTAAAAAAAAAAAATATATATATATATACATCCTAGGCGCGCCTGGGTGGCTCAGTGGTTTAAGCCTCTACCTTCGGCTCAGGCTATGATCTCGGGGTCCTGGGACCGAGTCCCAAATTGGGCTCTCTGCTCAGCGGGGAACCTGCTTCCTCCCTCTCTCTGCCTTTCTGCCTACTTGTGATCTCTGTCTCTCTGTCAAATAAATACACAAAATCTTTAAAACAAATATACATCCTGCCCTGACACTGTTCAGGACCTTCCATGGTTCCCAGCTGCATTTCGAATAAAACCCGCAGCTTCTGCCATTTTCACTTGCTCTAGCCACAGTGGCTTTTGTAGTTTCCTGGAACATGTGGAGCTTTTCTCTGCTCCAGGATCTTGCATTGCTGAAAGTCCTTTGTTCTGTGAGTGACTAGCTCTGGCTCAGTTCATTTCCTCACAGAGGTTTCCCCTGTCCCTGGTCCTCAGAGGAACTCCCAGTTGTATCCCCCTGTGCTCAGCCAGAACCCAGAAACCAGAGCCACACCTGAGCTGGAACTGGCCACACCTCTGACTGTCAGGATGACTGTGGGCAAATTCCTTAACATCGATGAACTTCAGTTTCTCATCCATAATATAGGGCTAATGGTGCCTATCTCAACAGTGGTTACATGGATTAGATGAGATGTACAGCAGCAGGCAGAATAGCTGGTACATAATTGCTTGACAATGGTGATTATTACGTCATCCATTCATCCAGCAAAATACTGGATTGGTGTGCGCCCAGTCCTTGGGACTGAGAGGTGCATGAGGCAGGCACTCCCATGCCCTCCAGTCCCCTAAGACCTCTCTGGGGATACGGGTGAATACCAGGAATCCCAATTCAGTGTCAGTGTGCTAGGACAAGGGAAAGCATAGGAGCTGTGAGAGAAGTGTCTGACCCAGCCCCTGTGGGGTGGGGAGCAGTCCAAGTCTTTGCCTACCTGGGCAGGAGCCCCCATCCACTCTCAACCACCACCTGCAGGGCAGAGTCATCCAAAACCCTCTGGGAGGGGTGAAGGGCCTTTATTCCGCTGATAAGTAGAGTTCCTGAAGGCCTTTAAGCAGAGGGTTGATTTGATCATAGCTCATTCTGGTTTTGCCAAGAAGAATGGGTCAGAGAATGAGAAGCCTGTGGCTGCAGCTGGGGCAAAGGTGAGGTTCGGCAATGAGATATGGGCAGGCCCACAGCTAACGGTATCTCGGCCCAGTAACCACCCATATAACCAGAGGGGAAAAGATGTCTTTGCTGTCTGAGAGGCTGATAAGAGGAACGCTCGGGAAGGCAGGGCCTGGGTAAGGGGCCCCTTTTGTCCTCTAAGGGCAGAACTGTACCTGGGGCTGGCTGGTGAGGGGAAAGGCGGCCCAGGGAGGAGAGGATCCTGGCGGAGAGCTCAGATTTCTGACCGGGGCATCTGAGGCCCCGCGGCGCAGAGAGCACGGGAAGGCCCGGGAGGGTCTGACCGGGTGTACATGTCGGGGTCATCCCGGACCTTGTACCTGAGCAGCGGCTAAACGCGGGTGCAGGGAGAGGGCGGGCTCGGGAAGGGAGCCCGCAGGCCCAGGACATCTAGGTTAACCGACAGGTGTGTCGGGCCGGGTCCCAGAGTAGCCACGACTGCTCCGCGCAGGCTGTTCTCTCTCCCAGGTTGGATCCCGGCCCGGCGGCAGCCGTGCTCTCGGGCACCGCCGCGCACCGCGCAGCGCGCTCCGCTCACCGCCAGGCCCGGCGCCCCCGGAACCCCACCCAAGCCCACGAGGCAGGTTGTTCTTGTGCCCAGCGAGTCATCTGGACTCGAGCTAGGGGACCGCCCCAAGGTCACAGCCTGCACGTGGAGGAGGCGCACTTGAACTCAGGGCCACACCAAGGTCACCGGGCCACTCCCGGCGGGCTAGAGCCCGGTTGCCTGCCTGGTGCATCCCCCGGGCCGGGCCGGCCTGCGGCACTCTGGGGGTGGGGGTGGGGGGCGGGGCGCCCGGGCGTGTGCGTGCCTGTCAAAGAGGCGGAACTCCTCGCCTCCTGTCCTGTAGTTCCTCCACTGCGGGCGACGGAGCCTCGCGCCAGCCCGGCCCTTCCGCCCAACTACAACTCCCAGAAGGCTGAGCGGCGCGGGCGTGGCCAGGGGGTGCGGAGAACGCGGGTGTCGTCACCGGCTCAGCCAGCTCCCCCCGCCCCGGCCCAGCCCCTCGCGGCGCCCGGGCGAGCGGCTGCGCGCGGCCTGACGGGAATCGTGGTCATCTCGCCGTGTACCTCCAGCGTTGACGGAGGCGCGTGGACTCCAACTCCCGGAGTGCCCTGCGCGCCGGCGCTCGTTAACGGCGGGAGGGGGCGGGCGAGGCGGAGGGGGAGCGGCGTTCGGGAGGGCGGAGTAAGGCGGGGGGGGGGGGGAGGGCGCCCACCCCCCTCCCCCTCCCCGCCGCTCCTTCCCCCTCCCCCGACGTAAACTGGGATCCCTTTCCCCTTGTGTCCGCCATATTGGACTCTAACTCTGGTCAGCGGCGGCGCCGGGCCCGGTGGACTCGCCGTTCTCCCGCCCAGCGGCCTCCCCGAAGCTCCCGCCCGCCCGGCCCTCCCCGCCCGGAGGCGACCCCGCGCAGCGCCCCCCGCCCTCGGCCCGCCCGAGCGGCCAGCCGCCGCCTCAGCCTCCCCGCCTTCCCCGCCCTCCGCCGCCGCCCGCGGCCCCGCGCCCGCTCCGCGCCCTCTCCCCGCCCGCCCGCCATGAGCCCGGCCGACGCCAAGCGCGGGGCCAAGCGCCGGAAGAACAAGCGGGGCGGCGGTGGCGGCTCGGGCGGGGGCAACGGCGGCGCGGGCGGCGGCAAGGCCGGCCCGGCGGCGGCGCTGCGCGGCTCCCAGGCCGCGGGCCTAGCGGCCCCGGGCGCCGCGACAGCGGCCAACGGGCCCCTCGGCGCGGGCGCGGGCGTGGGCGGCGCCGCCCCCGGAGGCTACTTCGAGGTAAGCGGCGGCGCGGCGGGGGCGGGGTGGGCGGGCAGACGCGGGCTGGCCTCCCGCCGGGGCCGGGCTCCGTGCGGGTAACGGGGGTCGGGGAGCCGGGGGCCGGGGCGCGGGCTGCTTGCGCCGTGACAGCCCTCCCGCGGGGACGACGAGCGCGGGGCGGCGGGCTGCCCGCGCCGGGTGCCCGCATCTCCTGGGTGCGGCGCGCCGCGCTGCCTGTGCCGCTGCCCACCTGCGCGTCGCTGTCACGGACCCGGGGGCGGTGCCATCTCGCCCCGCGCGGAGCTCGCCCTTGAGATTGCTCGCGTGCAATTCCAGAGTAATTAGGAGTCAGGTGGCGAGCGGGGCTTCCCTGCATGGTCGGGAGTTCTCTCCGCTGTTGTCTCGCTGTGCCGCCCAGAATTCTCCATCCCGTGCGAGAGGCGACCCGGCAGCGCCTGCCGGGAACTTTTCTTTCTCTGCTCCGATGTGGTCATCGGGGAGCCGCCTGACAACCTTCGGAGGCCTGGCTCTGCGCCTTCAGCTTCTCAGAAACTTCCAGGGGCAGTTGGTGGTCTGGTTACTCAGGAGTGTATGTAGTGTTGGAACTCAGGGCATCGGAAAAGTACTTTCTCCTGTGTTGCCCATGGGAGCAGCTAGCACACGTTGTGGGTTGCTGCACCTTTGTTCCGCGGTGGGTCCGAGGGTGTTCAGGTGACAGCCATTTCCAGTGGTTCCAGTGGCGACTCTAAGATAATGGACTTCTCCAAAGTTGAGTGGTTAGAACTGTTAAGTTGTTTTAAAGACATTTGCAGTGAGGAAAAAAGAGCCTCATCAGGAGTATTGGTGTGCCACAAATTGTTTTATGCAAGATTCTAAATATCGTGTTGGAATGGCACAGAGTGAGAGCAGAAAAGAAATAATTGCGTATGGCATGGCTTTGTCATGCTTTTGCATTAAGTGAACATACAATAATGTATGTGTACTTTATTTTCCGTTTAAAGGATTTCCAGCCTTTTCTGTTGTGGAGTAAGTGCAGTTGTTGCATTTTTCTCTAGATGATATTGTTACCTTTGTTTGGGATCCTGGAACACAGCCCTGGACTTCAGTCTCCAGAGGCTGCCCCTTTCAGATACCCTGGAGAGAGAAACAGGTACAGGGGTTGGAAGCAAGGATGGGGTTTGGGCATTTGGATCTTTGGGCTATAAATTAAGGACCATGTTTGCTGCTCCTGGGGAGGTGAGGGTAGGAGGTCTGCCCATGCAAATCCTTTTAAAAATGTTGATAATATTTGCTGTAGCTTCGTGTACAATATACCATTTCTATCAATTCAGTAAAAACAAGTTTGTGGTACTGTTGTTTTAGGTTTCAATAAATCCCATTTACTTTGCAATGTTTAGCTAAAGTAGTTTTCCTTTAGTTTATTATTCTGATCACATTAGTCAAACTTATAATCATCTATCAAGTATTATTATCACTTTATTTTTTAGAGAGAGAAAGGGGGAGAGTGCTTGCAAGTGGGAGTGGGGGAGAAAGACACCTAAGCAGGCTCCATGCCCTGTGGGAACCTGTTGCCCATGAGATCATGTCCTGAGATGAAACCAAGAGTCAAACTCTTAACTGAGTCACCCAGGCGCCCCTATCTAGTATGATTTTTGATAGGACTACCTTATTTTGTTAAACTTATGAATCAAGATTTTTGACATGACCCTGTAAGAAATAAGATATTAAGACCTATAGTACCTCCTTCACTTAATACAACAAAAGTTTTACAAAATGATATTCTGATGGCTTTTTTATCTTTTTTATTTTATTCCATTTCATTAATAAAGTGGTTGTAGTACCCAGAATTACTTTACTGTGTACCATTGATTTGTGGCATGTACCTTGAGAAACATTCTCTTTTACTGTATTTTAAAGTTTTTTTTTTTAAAGATTTTATTTATTTATTTGACAGACAGAGATCACAAGTAGGCAGAGAGGCAGGCAGAGAGAGAGAGAGAGAGGAGGAAGCAGGCTGCCCGCTGAGCAGAAAGCCCGATGTGGGGCTTGATCCCAGGACCCTGAGATCATGACCTGAGCCAAAGGCAGAGGTTTTAACCCACTGAGCCACCCAGGCGCCCCTGTATTTTAAAGTTTTAAACTTAAATCTTGAGCTCTAAAATTTTTTTTTTTTTAGATTTTATTTATTTTTTTGACAGAGAGACACAGGGAGAGAGGGAACATAAGCAGAGGGAGCGGGAGCGGGAGAAGCAGGCTTCCCGCAGAGCAGGGAGCCCAATGCAGGGCTCAATCCCAGAACCCTGGGATCATGACCTGAGCCGAAGGCAGACGATTAATGACTGAGCCACCCAGGAGCCCATTAACTTTAACATTTCTTTGCAAGTTTTTTTTTTTTTTTCCCCAAAGAAAAATTTTTTTAAAGATTTATTTATTTGGCAGAGAGAAAATGTGAGGAAGGGAAGAGGCAGAGGGAGAGGAGAGGGAGAAGCAGACTCCCCACTGAGCGGAGTGCCTGTCGTGGGGCTCAATCCCAGAACCCTAAAATCACAATCTGGGCCAAAGGCAAATGGTCAACCAACTGAGCCACCCAGGCCCTCCTCAGAAATATTTTTAAAGACTTTATTAATTTGACAGCACACAAGCAGGGGGAGCAGTAGGCAAAGGGAAAAGCAGGCTCCCCGCAGAGCAGGGAGCCTGATGTGGGACTTGATTCCAGAACCCTGGGATCATGACCTAGGCTGAAGGCAGATGCTTAACTGACTGAGGCACCCAGGTGCCCCTCTTTGCAAGTTTTTTTTTTTTAAGGTCTTATTTATTTATTTGACAGAGATCACAAGTAGGCAGAGAGGCAGGCAGAGAGAGAGGGCAAGCTCCCTTCTGAGCAGAGAGCCCAATGTGGGGCTCGATCCCAGGACCCTGGGATCATGACCAGAGCCGAAGGCAGTCTTAACCCATTGAGCCACTCAGATGCCCCAGTGCAAATGTTTTTAATGGTATGTGAAAGATACCCATGGTGGGAGGGATAAAAGTGTTCTTGACACTGATCACAAAAAATCTTACTATAATTCTGAAGCCTCTGAATTATTTCCCCATAGATGGTGAACTCTTTGTGGGAACCTTGTCTGGTGCAGAAGAGGCACTCAAAACAGTGTTTGTCAACAAGTAACAGGGAGTGGGTACCAGCCCTCCATTTCCGGGAAAAGCTTATGATCGATTCTAGGGGAGCATCTTCCCATTCTGTGCAGGGTCACCAGAGCAGAAGTTGCTTGAGAGAAAAGTAAGAGTTGGAAGGACTGTCTTGATTCTCAGGAGGGGTCCCCTGTGCTGGGCACAGCCCTGAGTGTTAGTCCTAGGACCACCTTCATCAAGGCAAAGAGGGCTTCTCCGCATGTGAGTGGTTTCTACATAGAAACAATGGCTCAGCGGTAAGTAGGAAAACATAATGTAGCTTATGGAGACTTTGCCCACCCAAACTAGGGTATACAGATTTGATAGGCTCTGTGCCCTCAGGCAAGGTGTCAAACCTCAAACTGCCTTGGTGTCCTAAGTGATATGGCACCTAGCTCTTAGGATTATTGTAAGAATTAAACAAGTCAGGGGCACCTGGGTGGCTCAGTGGGTTAAAGCCTCTGCTTTCGGCTCAGGTCGTGATCCCAGGCTCCTGGGATCAAGCCCCGCATCAGGCTCTCTGGGCTCTGCTCAGCAGGGAGCCTGCTTCCTCCTCTCTCTCTGTTTGCCTCTCTGCCTGTTTGTGATCTCTGTCTCTCAAATAAATAAATAAATAAAATCTTAAAAAAAAAAAAGAATTAAACAAGTCAGCAGTGTCTGGTGGCACACAGTGCTATGTGTGCATATGGTCATTATTTACCAGGAGGCTTGGACTTTATTAGGGACTTTGCTACAGGGTGCTTACTATTGATGAAGCTTTTTCCACTTGTGGAATGGGAAAACCGTATACAGTTAAGAACAGTGGACACGGCTGTGTTTTGGACAAGGCCTTATTCTGCTATCCTTGTTTGGTGGTCTGCTCTGATGTGACAATGAAGGGTTTGCCCTGAAATGAAAAGTTGGTATGTGAAGGGTATTGTGACTATATCTTATTATTTTGCATTTCTCTGTTTTTAATTTTTTTAAGATTTTGTTTATTTGACACAAAGAGAGAGAGAAATCACAAGTAGGCAGAGAGGCAGGCAGGGGGGGCGGAAAGCAGACTCCCCGCTGAGAAGAGAGCCCGATGTTGGGCTTGATCCCAGGACCCTGGGATCATGACCTGAGCCGAAGGCAGAGGCTTAACCCTCTGAGCCACCCAGGCGCCCCTGTTTTTAAAAATATTTTATTTTTTTTGAGAGAGAGCATGCAAGCGAGCGAGAGCATGAGCAGGGAGAGGGCAGAGGGGCAGAGGGAGAGGGAAAAGAAGACTCCCCACTAGGTAGGGAGCCTGATATGGGGCTTGGTCTCAGGACCCTGGAATCATGACCTGAGCCAAAGGCAGGCGCTTAATTTCATTGAGCCATGCAGGCACCCCTGCATTTCCATTTTATTTTATTTTTTAGAAGATCTTACTTATTTATTTGCAATATCAAGAGACAGCACAAGCCAGCAGGGGCGGGGAGAGAGGCAGAGGGAGAGGCAGAGGGAAAAGCAGGCTCCTGCTGAGCAGGGAGCCCAATGTGGGGCATCTGGGTGGCTCAGTGGGTTAAGCATCTGACTTTGGGATCATGACCTGAGCCAAAGGCAGATGCTTAATTAACTGAGCCACCCAGGTGCCCCTGCATGCATGCATGCATTCATTCATTCATTCGTTCATTTCTCTCTCTCTCTTTCTTAAGATTTTATTTGTTCATTTGTCAGAGGGAGAGCACACGCGTGTGCACGCACTCAGAAACGGGGAGTGGCAGAGGGGGAAGCAGGCTCCCCGCTGAGGAAGGAGCCTGATGTGGGACTTGATCCCCAAGACCTTGAGATCATGACCTGAGCAGAAGGCAGACGCTTAACCGACTGAGCCACCCAGGCATCCCTGCCTCTGCGTTTCTATTTTAAATGTAGTTTAAGGTTCATGATATCTTAGGTGAAGAAGGAGGCTTACAAAATAGAAAATGTTTGTAGTACAGACCCACTTTTGTAAAGTATCTGTGTGCATACATATTTGCATAGGAAAGTCTGATAGGATATGCATCAAAGTATTTTGTGGTGGAAATTCTGATGGCTTTCTTTTTTCCTTTTTGCGCATGCCTCAGGCTTTAAGACTACAATGAGCGTTACTTGTAGACCAAAAAGGTGAATGTTATTTTTACTACCTGATATTACTAACATTTTTTCTTTCTTTTTTAAATTTTATTTATTTATTTGAGAGATAGAATGAGTGGGGGGGGCAGGGAGAGGCAGAGGGAGAGGACAAAGCAGACTCCGCATAAACCAAGGAGCTAGATGTTGGGCTCCAGCACACGAAAGTCATGACGTGAGCTAAAGGCAGATGCTTAACCCACTGAGCCACCCAGATGCCCCACATTTTTTATTTTTTCCCAAACAAAGCTGATTTTGGCTTTTTCTACCCTTTTACACTTAAACATTTAGGTATTATACAATATAAAAATATTTACATTATCAGAATTCTATTTCTGAATAGGTGTGCAAAATTCAGTTATACATGTATTATTTACAAAAACCAGAATTCCTCTGTTATGGAAATAGGCCCATGTCACGCACTGTTGGAATACCAAATTACATATAGTTTATACTCATAGCTCAGAAGGGAATTTAGAGCTGTTTTTGAAATGCTACTAGAGATTTATAAAGGGAAGTCTTTTGGGGGTAGGGATCAAAGTACATTTTCAAAAGTCAGAGAAACCTGTTGTAATGTAGGAGGCATTTGTAATAACATAAATCTTTTTCGTTGATGAAAAGGTGGTAAGAAGGAGATAACGTTAGTAATGTTTAAAGGTTGTCCTACAGTATATCCATAGTTAGATGATACAGTTATGGATTTGGGGGTGCCTTGGGTGTGTTGCAGAAATCGCTGCGGTGATGAAATGAGGTTCATTCATAACTTTCTCTTGAGTTCACGTTTGCTTTAGTGACCTGAGGAAGTATGTCAAATAAAGATCTAGAACTTTACGTGATTTTAATTAAGATTAACAATGTGGTGAAGCAGCAAAGAGCACCTCCCTCTGTGACTCAGTCTATTATATATGTGTACGTACATGTAACCAATGTATCAGGATACATATAGAATATTCCCAGTACCCTAGGATGCTCACTTGTTCCCCTTTGCAGTCATCCCCACCACCGTTGTGCATTTTGGCTACGTTTGGAATTTCACATGAAAATGTTCTGCCAGTGCTCTCTGGCTCCACACTGAGACGCAGCCATGTTGTTGAGGGAGCAGTTCACCCTTCTCTTCGATGGCACGTGGTTTTCCATTGTGTGAGTATGCCACAGGTGATTCATTCTGATATTGATGGACATACATATGTATAGGCTATTTTATTTTATGGCTGGTATGCACTTTCCTGTACATGTCTTTTGGTGGACATGAGTACTCCTTTCAGTCTTGTATCTCTCCGTATGTGTGTGCGTGTGCACGCGCGTGTGTCCGGAGTGCTGTGCAGTGTGACTTCAGTAGGTAACTGCCAGCCAGTTTCTCTAAGTGGTTTTATTGAATGCTGATTAAAAAATTAACATGTAGTGGGATTGATATTTTAAGATATACAGGTCTTTGGATGTAACGTCATACATGGATTAATGTATCCACTACCACTGTCAGGGTACAGAACAGTTTCATGCCCACAAAAGTTCCCTTGTGCAATCCCTGTGCGATCACACTCTCTCCCACCGCTAAACTCTTGGCAGCCAGTACTTTGTTACTATGATTTCGTCTTTTGGAGAAGTTACTTAAATGGAATCTTATAGTATGTAACTCTTTCACACTGGTTTATTTTCACTCAGTATGCATAATAACTTTGAGACTCCTCTGAGTTGTTCCTTTTTACTGCTGAGTAGTAGTTCTTTGTATGGACATACCACAGTTTATCCCTTTTCCCAGTGGTGGACGTTGAGGTGCTTTCCAGGTTTTGGTGAAAATGAATACAGCTGCTATAAAAATTTGTGTACAGGTTGTTTTATGGAAGTAAATTTTCATTTTTCTAAGGAGTGGGCACTGGGCCGTATGGTCATATTATAAGAAACTGCCACACTGTTTTTCAGTGTGGCCTTACCTTTTCAACTTCCCACCAGCAAGGTATGAGAGTTCCAGTTACTTTGCATCCTTGCTAGCACTTGGTATTGTCAGTAGTTTTTATTTTAAGGCTTTTAATAGGTGGGGTGTGGTTTTAATTTGCATTTCCCTAAAGTACTGATATTGAACACTTTTTATGTGTTTATTTGCCATTCTTATATACCCAAGGGGTTGGGTGAAGTATTTATTCAGACTTTGCCTATTTTTAATTAGGTTTATTTTCTTTTGAATTTTGAGAGTTGTTTATAATTTTGGGTAGGAGTCCTATGACAGATATGTAATTTGCAAACATTTTCTTACAGTCTGTAATTTGTGTGTGTGTGTGTGTTTTAAAGATTTTATTTATTTGTTTGACAGAGAGAGATCACAAGTAGGCAAAGAGGCAGGCAGAGGGAGAGGGGGAAGCAGGCTCCCTGCCAAGCAGAGAGCCTGATGCGGGGTTCGTATCATGACCTGAGCTGAAGGCAGAGGCTTAACCCACTGAGCCACCCAGGCACCCCTGTAATTTGTGTTTTTATTAACTTTTTTTTTTTTTCAAAGAAAAAAATTTAATTTTGATGAAATTCAGCTTACCAGTTTTTTCTTTTATGAATCACAATATTTGGTGTCATCTAAGAACTCTTTGTTTTATAAAACTTAAGGTTATATTTTTCCCCTGTGTTTTCTTCTAGAAGTTTCACAGTTTTACATTTAGATCTGTGATTCATTTTGAGTTAATTTTATATAAGGTATCAGATTTAGGTGGGGATTTTTTTATTTTTCCATATGGATATTAGGTTGTTCCAAACCCATTTGTTGAACGGATAATCTTTTTCCATTGAATTGACTTTTCACCTTTGTCAGAAGCTAGTTGACCTTATTGGAGTGGGTTATTTTTGTACTCTCTATTCTGTTCCATTGACTTATAGGTCTATTTCATTGCCTATACCACATGTTTTAATTACTACAAGCCTTAAAATTGAGCAAGGTGATTTCTTTCTTTCTTTTTTTTTTTTAAAGATTTTATTTATTTATTTATTTGACAGACAGATCACAAGTAGTCAGGGAGGCAGGCAGAGAGAGAGGAGGAAGCAGGCTCCCTGCCGAGCAGAGAGCCCAATGTGGGGCTCGATCCCAGGACCCTGAGATCATGACCTGAGCCGAAGGCAGAGGCCCAACCCACTGAGCCACCCAGGCACCTGAGCAAGGTGATTTCTTTAAAGAAATTCTCCAACTTTAAAGAAAAAAAAAGTTTTGGCTTTTTAGTTTTTTTTGCTTTTCCATACATTTTACAGTCAGCTTGCCTGTACTTACAAATAATTCTGGGATTTGAATGGAATAGCCCTAAATCTATAGATCAGTTTGGTGGCGAATTGACATGTTTACTCTGTTGAGTCTTCTAATTTGAGAACATAGTATGCATCTCTATAAATTTGGTGATCTTTGTTTTTTTTTAATTGTGGTAAAATTGACATTTAATTTGTATTTGACTTTTTTTTTTTAAGATTTTTATTTATTTATTTGACAGAGAGAGACACAGTGAGAAAGGGAACACGAACAGGGTCAGTGGGAGTGGGAGAAGCAGGCTTCCCGGCAAGCAGGGAGCCGGATGCGGGGCTTGATCCCAGGATGCTGGGATCATGACCTGAGCCAAAGGCAGAGGCCTAAGGACTGAGCCACCCAGGCACTCCTGTGTTTGACTTCTTTCATTGGTGTTTTGTAGTTTTCAGCAGATGGATTCTATATATATTTTGTTAGATTTACATATAAGTATTCATTTTTGTCAACTTTTGTAAACGTCTTTTTGAAAAATTTCAGTTTCATTTATTTATTGATGGTCTGTAGAAATGTAATTAAATTTTCTGTTTTACCTTCTGTCCTTTGATCTTGCTGAAATCATATTCTGGGAGTTTGGGGGTAGATTCATTGGGATTTTCTATGTAGACAGTCATGGTGTCTGAGTAGTGATTTTTTTGTTTGTTTTCCATTCTGTATGCTTTTTCTTTCTTTTTCTTCCTTCATTGCACTAGCTAGGACTTCTAGTACAATTTCCTTGTTTCCGATTTTAGGGTGGAAGCATTCAGTATTTCACCATAAAGTATGTCTGCTGTAGATTTTTTAGATGCCCATTATTAGGCTGAGGAAATTCCTTTCTACTTCTAGTTTGCTAAGAGTTTTATTAATGAATGTTGGATTTTATCAAGTGCTTTTTTGAATCAAATTGATAAGATCATGTTTTTCCTCATTAGACTGTTAATGTGGTAGATCCCATCATTGATTTTTGAATATTGAACCAGCTTTGTATTCCTGGAATAAACCCTGCTTCATCATGATGTATTACTCTTTTTTTTTAAATATCAAATGTTATAAGATTTATTTATGTATGTCTTGGAGTGTAGAAATGAGAAGAACGATCTAGCAAAGAAGTAGGATACAAAAATGAATAGGACTAGCCTCCTTCACAAGAATATATAACCCAATATTGTCTGTCCCTTATTTCTGCCCCTTCAGGGAAAGACAGTAATACAGATGAGGACTCTCTGTTTTTACACAGTCGTCTCTGCTCAGAGTGGACAGCAGGGTAGAAGATCTGTCAGACCTCACAGTTCCAGTTTTTTGTATGTGGTCTCCTGGGTTTTTGTTTTTTGTTTTAACATATAATATATTATTTGTTTCAGGGGTACGGGTGTGTGATTCATCAGTCTTATCCAGTTCACAGTGCTCACCATAGCACATACTCTCCCCAGTGTCCATCCCCTAGCCACCCCTTCCCTCACACCCCTCTCCCCTCCAGTATCCCTTGGTTTGTTTCCTGAGATGAAGAGTCTCTTGTGGTTTGTCTCCCTGTTTCGTTTAATCTTGTTTCATTTTTCCCTCCCTTCGCCTGTGATCCTCTGTCTGGTTTCTCAATTTCCTCATATTAGTGAGATCATATGATAATTGTCTTGCTCTGATTGATTTATTCCCTTAGCATAATACCCTCTAGTTCCATCCACGTTGTTGCAAAATGGCAAGATTTCATTTTTTTAAAAAGATTTTATTTATTTATTTGACAGACAGAGATCACAAGTAGGCAGAGAGGCAGGCAGAGAGAGAGGAGGAAGCAGGCTCCCCGCTAAGCAGAGAGCCCGATGCGGGGCTTGATCCCAGGACCCTGGGATCATGACCTGAGCCGAAGGCAGAGGCCTTAATCCACTGAGCCACCTAGGTGCCCCAAGATTTCATTTTTTTTGATGGCTGCATAATATTCCGTTGCATATAGGTATAGTACTCTTTTTTATTTTTTAGGTGCTGGTTTCAGTTTAGTAATATTTTGTTGGGCTTTATTACATCTGTTTTCATGAGTTAAACGTCACTAGTTTTGTAATTCTTTTGTCTTTGCCTGGTTTTGATATCAGTATAATGTTGTCTTCATTAAGTAACTTAGGAATTGTTCCTTTCTTTCTGTTGTAGTGTGTACTTTTCAAAGAATTGGCCCATTTCACCTAAGATTTTGAATTTAAATGTGTAGAGTTGTCTGTAGTGTTGTAATGTAATATGTCTTATGTCTGTGAGGGTCTACAGTGATGTCCCCTCTTTCGCTTTTTTTTAAAAATTTAATATATTTATTTGACAGAGATCACAAATAGGTGGGTGTGGGGGAGCAGGCTCCCTGCTCAGCAGGAAGCCCGATGCAGGGCTCTATCCCAGGACCCAGAGATCATGACCCAAGCTGAAGGCAGAGGCTTAACTCAGCTGAGCCACCCAGGCGCCCCTTCCCTCTTTCATTGTTGATACTGATTGATAATTCTCTCTTTTTTTCCAGCCAGTCTTGGCTAGCGTTTCCTCAAGTGTTATTTAAGTTCAATTAATTAACATATAGTAGATTATTAGTTTTAGAGGTAGAGGTCAGTGATTCATCAGTTATATATAACACCCAGTGCTCACTATGTCACGTGCCCTCCTTGATGCCCATCACCCATTTACCCCATCCCCCACTCACCTTCCCTCCAGCCGCCCTCAGTTTGTTTCCTAGAGTCCAGAGTCTCTCATGGTTTGTCTCCCTCTCTGATTTCATCATACTTTATTTTGCCTTCCCTTCCCCTTTGATCTTCTGTTTTGTTTCTTAAATTCCACGTGTGAATGAAATCATATAATTGTCTTCTGATTGACTTATTTCACTTAGCATAATACCCTCTAGTTCCATCCATGTCATTGCTAATGGTAAGATTTCTTTTTTTATGGTTGCAGTGTAGTGTTCCATTGTATATATACCCCACATCTTCTTTATCCATTCATCTGTCAATGGACATCTGGTCTCTTTCAATATTTGGGCTATCGTGGACATTACTGTTGTAAACATTAGGGTGCAGGTGCCCCTTCAGATCACTACGTTTGTATCCTTTGGGTAAATACCTAGTAGTATAATGGCTGGGTCTAGCATAGCTCTATTTTTTAACTTTTTGAGGAACTTCCATATGTTTTCCACAGTAGCTGTACAGTTCAAGTTTTTAATGTTTTTGAAGAATAAGCTTTTTGTTTTATTGATCCCCCCCCCCCATTTTTCTGGTTTTGATTTTGATCATTTTTTCCCCCCTCTGCTTTATTTCTTGCTTTGGGCTTATTTCAGTTTTTCTTCTCTAATTTTTTTTTTAAGATTTTATTTATTTATTTGACAGAGAGAGATCACAGGTAGAGAGGCAGGCAGGGGTGAGGGGTGGTGAGCCTCAGCAGGGGGAAGCAGGCTCCCCGCTGAGCAGAGAGCCCGATGTGGGGCTCTATCCCAGGACCCTGAGATCATCACCTGAGCTGAAGGCAGAAGCTTAACCCACTGGGCCACCCAGGCACCCCTCTTTCTCTGATTTTTTTAAGATAGAAGCTTAGATTATGGATTTGAGACCATTTTTTTCTCTAACGTATATATTTAGTGGTATAAACTTCCCTATAAGCTATGCTTTTGCTGTATCTCACGAATTTTGGTACATTGTGCTTTCATTTTAATTCACCTTAGAATATTTTCTAATTTTTCTTGCATTTCTTCCTTGGCTCAGGTTATTTAGAAGTATGTTAGTTAATTTCCTGTTATTCTCCTCCTGAGTTCTAGTCTCATTCCAGTATGATCCGAAAACATGCTTTGTATGCTTTTAATCTTTTTTTTTTTTTTTTTTTGCTTTTAACTCTTAAAATTTTTAAGGTTTTATGGTATATCTTGGTGAATATAACTTATGTACAGAAAACATATATATTCTATTATTGAGTGGAATATTCTCTGAATGCCATTTGGATACAGTCAGTCATGATTTTTTGAGTTTTTTAAAAATATTCTTGCTGATTTTTTGTTTATTGATAATTAGTTGCCAAGAGTCATGTTGAAGCCTGCAAAAATTGATTTCTCCTTAGAGTTTGTTTCACTTTTGCTTCATGTATTTTGAAATTGGGTTATTTGGTACGTATACATTTAGGATTGTTATGTCTTCTTGGTGCAGTAGCCCTTTTGTCATTTAAATTATGTCCCTCTTACCAGATGGTTTTTTTGGCTCTTAAGTCTACTTTATCTGATACTAACATAGCCCTTCTAACTTCTTTTCATTAGTATTTGCATGGTAGGTATATCTTTTTTATTTCTTTAATTTTAACCTACCCATGTGATTATATTTGAAGTGTGTTTTTTACAGATAGTTGCTTGACTAATTTTCATTAATTATTTATATTCTTGTTTTTACTTTTAATTATAAGGTTTATGTGAAATATAGTTATTAACTTGAGGCCTTTCTTTCCTGGTCTAATTACTGGTTGAATATATGTATTTGGTGTACTGTGAGCTGCTGCTGCACTGTGTAGCTTTATGTGATGCTTTTGCTCCAGTTGGCTTTCGAAACTCGCTTGCTGGAACACACTAGCACAGAGACGCAAGCTGTCTTTAGAGGGACTTTAACCAGTATGAGTTGGGATCAAATAATTTATATCTCATGGGGCTACAAAACATTTATTTATTTATATTTTTCCTGTAGAAATCAACTTTAGTTCCTAAACTGTCTTTTTTTAAGATTTTATTTATTTATTTGACAGAGAGAGAGAGAGAGAGCACAAGCAGGGGAGAGGGAGAAGCAGACTCCTCACTCCATCCCAGGACCCTGGGACCATGACCTAAGCTGAAGGCAGACACCTAACGACCTGAGCCACCCAGGTGGCCATTTCTAAACTATATAGTAATGTATGTGGCATTCAATTAATCACATTTTCTGTGGAAATTGACTTTTTTCCCCACATATATTAATAGAATGCAAAGGACATTCTCTCTCTCTCTCTTTTTTTTTAAATTTTATTTTTAGGTACTCTCTACACCCAACATGGGGCTTCAACCCTGAGATCAAGAGTTGCTTGCTCTACTGCCTGAGCTAGCCGGAGCCCTGGCATTTTCCTCTTAAGTATTCTGAGTACAAGTACAATTAGTTACATCGTGAAACTGAGTGAGAAGTTGGAGAATTTAACTGCTTATGGCCCAGGAGTTTTTTTTTTTTTTAAGATTTGTTTACTTGAGAGAGAGAGAGAGAGTATGTAGGGGCAGAGGGAGAGAGTCTTAAGTAGACTCTATGCAAGTGCAAGCTCAGCACAGGGCTCAGTCCCACGACCCTGAGTTCACAACCTGAGGTGAAACCAAGGATTGGATGCTTAACCAACTCTGCCACCCAGGCACCCCAGCCCTGGATTTAAAAAAAAATATTTTATATATTTATTTGACACAGTGAAAGACACAGCAAGAGAGGGAAGACAAGCAGGGGGAGTAGGAGAGGGACTTGATCCCAGGACTTTGGGATCATGACCTGAACTGAAGGCAGGTGCTTAACAACTGAGCCACCCAGGCGCCCCAGCCCTGGATTTTTTAAATTAAACTTTTTATTTTTCTTCTTCTTTTTTTAAAAAAAATATTTTATTTATTTATTTGACAGAGATCACAAGTAGGCAGAGAGGCAGGCAGAGAGAGAGGAGGAAGCAGGCTCCCTGTGGAGCAGAGAGCCCGATGTAGGGCTTGATCCCAGGACCCTG
>ML107259.1:0-49737 GCA_003697995.1 Taxidea taxus jeffersonii
CTTTTTCGAGCCTGGCTAGAACCTTGAGAATCGTCATCCTGAATTCCAGATCTGACATATTACCAATGTCTGTATTGATTAGGTCCCTAGCCTTTGGTCCTGTCTCCTGCTCTTTTTTTTGTGGTGAGTTTTTCCGCCTTGTCATTTTGTCCAGATAAGAATCCGCTGTTCTCCTTGTTAAGTGAACTTGGTCTTGGCTGGATTTCTTTGATCTTCTGGGGGAGGGGCCTGTTGTAGTGATTCTCAGGTGTCTTTGCCCTAGGTGGAGTTGCACCGCCCTTACCAGGGGCCGGGCTAAGTAATCCTCTCAGGTTTGCTTTCAGGAGCTTTTTTTTCCCCCTGAATGCTTTCCGTAGGGTTCCGGAGGACGGGAATGACAATGGCGGCCTCCCAATCTCCGGTTCAGAGGAGCCGAGAGCTCGGGCCCCAGTCTTCAGTGCGCCTTCAGAGAAAAGCGTTTAATCACTCCCGTCTCCGGAGGCCGAGCTCGGAGAAAATCGTGCGTAATCAGTCCCGTCTCACTGGCTTCTGGGAGCTCAGAGCTCACCCAGCCTGTGACCAAGCGTGTCTGTCTCTGGCAGAGTCCCACCTGGAGTCTCCGAACCCCATAGATCCCTGAGCTCTCCCAGGTTGGAGTCTCCCCAGATCCTGTGGGAACCCCTCGCACAGAGCACTGGCCCGTGTCACAGACCACGGCTCTAGGAAACCTTGGCTCTGTCTCCGCAGTTGGCCTCCCCGCTCCAATATCTGTGAGCCCTGCGACACCCAGACACCCCCGATCTCTCCGTGACCCCATGGGACCTGAGTCCATGCTGTCCCCACGAGGTCCCCACCCCAGTCTAGCCTCCGGAGCGATGTCTCTCCCTCGAGCAGACTCCCAAAAGTCCTGACTTTGTGCTCCGCCGCTTGCCGGGAGCAGCCCCCTCCCTCTGGGGTCCATCCTCCCGTCGCGTTGGACCCACCCCTCTGCTGGTCCTACCTTCCAGAAAGTGGCCGACCCTCTGTTTCCAGAATTGCTCTCCTTCTTCCCCTCAATCTCCCGTTGGATTCGTAGGTGTTTGGAATGGTCCGATAGGCTACCCAGCTGATCTCCCGCCCCCCCGATGTCGTCTCAGCCTGCCACCTCTCTGCCATCCTGACTCCTCCCCCCCACATTTCTTTTTTCTTTAATTTAAAAAATTTTTTAAATTTTTTAATTAACATATAATGTTTTATTAGCCCCAGAGGTATAGGTCTGTGAATCGCCAGGTTTACACACTTCACAGCACTCACCATGGCACATACCTTCCCCAATGTCCATATCCCCCCCCCTGCCCCCCCCCCACCCGGCAACCCTCAGTTTTTTTTTGTGAGATTAAGAGTCTTTTATCGTTTGTCTCCCTCCTGATCCCATCTTGTTTCATTTATTCTTTTCCTACCCCCCAAGCCCCCATGTTGCATCTCTGCTTCCTCATATCAGGGAGATCATATGAAAGTTGTCGTTCTCCAAATGACTTATTTCACTAAGCATAATGCCCTCTAGTTCCATCCGCATCATCGCAAATGGCAAGATTTCATTTCTTTTGATGGCTGCGTAGTATTCCATTGTATATATATACCACTTCTTCTTTATCCATTCATCTGTTGATGGACGTCTAGGTTCTTTCCATAGTTTGGCCATTGTGGACATTGCTGCTATAAACATTCGGGTGCACGTGCCCCTTTGGATCTCTATTTGTATCTTTAGGGTAAATACCGAGTAGTGCGATTGCTGGGTCATAGGGTAGCCCTATTTTCAATTTTTTGAGGAACCTCTATGCTGTTTTCCAGAGTGGTTGCACCAGCTTGCATTCCCAGCAACAGTGTAGGAGGGTTCCCCTTTCTCCGCATCCTCACCAGCATCTGTTATCACACACATTTCTTCTACTGTCCTGTGGCAAGGTTCTGATGGAACGAAGCATACTCTTAATAATTGTGGAAAGTGTTGGGGAAATACAATTAAAAATAAAGTCTTCTTCCAACCCAGAAGTTCTCTTGACAGAGGTAATAGAAAAAGAAGACACTTTTGTTATTGAATAAGCATTAAACCAGAATGTGATGCATATCACAGGCAATTCACTAAGAGACTGTGAAGGCAGAAGGGAATCACATCCCGTTATGTATCCAAGCAGATGTAATGTATAACAGATGGATTCTGAAACAAGAAACACTAACTAGTCCTCATGTAAGGGGACTTCAGCCCATTTGTCACACACAGTTCATTCTAGATTCATCTGGGAATTGGGGTGACCATCTGTGTTAGCTAATTGGCTTTATTCAGAGGAAAACCAAACTTGTCCTATCTTTAAGATGGGAGGTAGTTTTTGAAACCTGGCCTCTGACTTAGGTGCCTGTCCTACAGAATCTGGGACATGGTGCTGGATTCCATGAAGTGTACGTTTCAGAGATGCTTCCCAGGTCCTTGAGAAAAGGCAGTCCTCAAGCAATGAAGCTGACAAAAGGCTTAATTAGTTTTCAAAAGGATATAAGGTCATTTCAAAGAGGAGAAAGTACTTAGGATTCCAAATTTTCTTAGAGTAAATGTTGTGAGAGAAAGGAAAGGAGAGGAATCTCTTATTGTCAGCAGGAAGAATTAAGCCTCTTGTTTTAAATTTGTATTTGTCCTTGGAGTTGCTGCATTGACCTTGTGTTTTTTCATTTTACATTAGGGCAGTTAGCCACAATTTGATTGTCACAACTGTCTCTTAAAATTTTCTGTAAAACAGAATGTGGTCATGAATGTAAAACATGTAAAGAATGTAAAACATTAATGTGGTCATTAATATACTTTCAATTCTCTTTCTCTTTGCACTTATCACACTGTTTTCTTTATTATTGTGCTTGTTATCTTGAACTGGTATTACCGGATGTTTGGAAATAGTATCCACCAAACCCATTTATTAGAATTACAGAGCATAGAAAATAGTATTCTTTGGAGACTGTAGGATAATTGCAGATTATACTGCTCTATTTAATACGAGTCATGTCTTACTCTAGCAGCAGGGATTTATTTTGTACTCGGTTCCTGTCTGATGAATATGTATATTAAAGCAAATTATGATACTGCTCTAAAGTCATACTAAACTCACACTAGTTCCTTTAACATATTAATCATAGTTATTGTAAAATTCCTCTATGATCGTTCCTACATCTGCATTATGTCTGAGTCTGGTTCCGTTGATTGCGTTGTTTCTGAACAGTGCGCTATTTTCTCCTTTGTGAGTGTTTGTAGGTGTGCATGTCTCATAAATTTTTATTAAATACCACACTTTGTGTGTAGTACAGTAGAGACCGAGGGAAATAGCATTTATGTCTGGAAATAGGCATGCCTCTTCTGCTATGCAGTTAGTGTGAAATACAGAGTCTTTCTAGGCAAGATTTGAACAGAGCCCGGGTATAGTTGCAATGATTGTCTTCAGTGCAGCCACGGCTTAAATTCCTGTAGGGTTGTCTTGTGTTTAGTTTGGAGGCGTGATTGCTGGAAAGTTTTTTCTGTGTTTTTGCTCCACCCTTGGCTTCCAGCATTCCTATGCACCTTGACCTCAGAGAGGGTCTTTCTGCCTGCTTAGTGCCAGTAAGCCTGGGTTGAGAAGGGTGGTTTTCTCTCTCCAGAGACCGGACACCTCTCATAGTCCCCAGATAGAAGAGGGTTTTTTCCTTTTCCCTTACGGAGTCCACTGCTGCTCCTGGAATGGCGGGGTCTGCTGCCTTGTCTCAGTGGCTAGTGCCTTTTGGTTCTTGGGGGAGAAGAACCAGGTGTGGCTTTTTGCCTGTTCTGCTTGTGGTAGCCAAATTCTTCCTGCAGACCCCTGCCACTGAGGGTGCCCTGCCCTGTCTTTCTCTGGAAGCCCCAGCCAACCTTGGCCATGAAGACCCAGTGAGTATGAACTCCCCTTTTGTCTCTGGCTCCCAGGGTTCTGAGCCCTTGTGCTGCTCACACTTGGCCTTTGGTACTTGCCTGAACATCGCCTGTCCTCCTCTGAATTGTGCCCCCAGGCAAGTCAGTGCTGTGTCTCTCTGTCTCTTCTTGGACGTGCTTGTCTTTCCTTAGATTTCAGGCTGGGTGATTCCCTTGCAACTACAGTTCTCTGATGAGTTCAGGAATTTCTGCCTTGTCCAGATTTTCCTGCTAGAGGGGAACAGCACTCTGTCTGGTTTTCTCTGTCACAGCAGAAGCTGGAGATGTGCCATTCCTTGAGATACCTGTCTCCTCCGTGCTCCTGAGCCAGATCAGGCCTAGGAAGTTTCCTGCTGCCGACCCTGTGTGCTTTCCAGAGAAGGCATGCTGTTTTCTCTATTCAGAATGAGGCTCTTTTCCTGGGAGGAGTGTGCTGCTGCTCAGCCTTGGCGTTGCTCTTCTTATTGTTCTTCTCACTTCCTCCAGGGGACCCTGTGACCTAGCTGCTTTCCTCCTCTGTATCCTTTACAGGAATTGTGAGGCTGTGAGTTACACCTCCCCCTAACTACTGAAAAAGGAATTTACAGATGTTTCTATTCCTTCCTTCCTTCCTTCTTTCCTTCTTGCGTTCCTTCCCCTCCCTTCTTCCCTCCCTCCCTCCCTTCCTTTCTTCCTTATAATTTGCACAGGAGAAGGGGGAGTAAGATCCCGATAAACTGGTGTATACTGTATACTGATTTACTTTTCATGTTGGAAATACTATTTTAATTTTTTCTGTTCTTTCATTGAAAAGAGGAGTGTCTCATTTACAACTTGATCTGTGAACTTAAGCAACAGGAAGGAGTTTTCAGGGATAGCTAGATAAAATTTATGATGTGATTCCCTTTATAAATCAATACATTGATATCCTGGATTTTGAAATATGTAAATCGGACAGTTCTGGGTTTGGGTCATGTAAAATTCTTCTCCAGGAAGCATTCCTTGTTTCTCCCAAACTATTCTACCCAATCCAGTCCTCCCAGAGTACTTGGTGAAACTCTTTTATACTACTAGCTGTATTGTATTATGTTGATTTTTTTCTGTATATACGAATCTCCACTGCTAACTGTAGTCACCTTTGCATGCTCAGCATACAGACCAGCGTCTGGAAATGCAAGTGCTCAAAAATCTGATCATTCCTGGTTCTTGCACATCTTATGTCCAGTGTTCCATCCACCGACTTCTTGTGGGAGTAGGGAGATAGCACCTAATGGCAACTTATCAGTGAAGAATGTACCTGTCCTAAAGAAGGTGGAAATGTTTAAATGCCACATAATCTCTTCATTATGAGCTACAGTACATTCAGCACGGGGCTTGTTGATGATGCCAGGGGTAAGTGGGTCTGCGAATGGATACCCTCTGGCTTATGCAGTCAGTGCTTTCTGGGGAGCAGACCAGGATAACAGAAGGGTGGGCATCATCATGTGTAGCATTAAATTGATCAACCCAGTGGAGGAAAAAAGCAAAGTGATGAATCCTAGTTTGGAGCCAGGAAGCTAGTTTCCATCCCATTCCTGATCTGACCTGACTGTGGTCTCAGAGAAGGCAGCTTATTTCCCTGGAACTTTGTTTTTTATTGCTAGTGAACAGAATTATATAAATGATCTCTAATATCACTTCTAACATTATATGGGTGCCTACTCCCTATGAAATTATCTTTTATCTAATTATACTGGAAAATCATTCAGACATGAAAAGGGATTTTAGCAACAGAAACAAATTTTGTTTATGTCCATCCATATCTGAGTCACTCTGTGTGCCAGCTTTAGGGTCAGACAACTGAATATAAATCTGGGCATTGGAAATAGGCATATGGCCTCAGGCAGGTTGGTTCATCTTTTTGGGCTTCAGTTTCTTCATTTTAAAAATGAATTTAAGACTTTCTACTTTATTGAGCCATTGCGAGGATAAATGGAATACGTGCTTATTAAAGAATCTAGAACATGGTGTGTGTCCAGCTGATATTAGCTGCCATTTTCTTTGCCATCATATCACCAGCACCAGCACCAGAACCACCAGCACCAGGAGCAGCCATGGCAGCATCCTCTAACTTTGCTGGGAGACCAAAGCATGGCCAACTTGTCCTTAGCCACCATATTGGAACCTAAGCTGCTGTTCTGTTAGCTCTAAAATGTTTTTGGATTTCATGTAGAGCAGCAGGTCTCTCCCTTGTCTTACATCTCTACACCAATTCCAGGGCACCAATATGTGTATTAAGCCCATCAGGGGTGTTTAAAAGTTCTGGCTCACTAAGCTTACACTGACTAATCCCCTGGGTTTTAAAAATATTTGCTTATGGGACGCCTGGGTGGCTCAGTTCATTGGGCGGCTGCCTTCGGCTCAGGTCATGATCCCAGCGTCCTGGGATCAAGTCCCACATCGGGCTCCTAGCTCGGCAGGGAGCCTGCTTCTCCCTTTGCCTCTGCCTGCCACTCTGTCTGCCTGTGCTCGCTCCCACTCTCTGATAAATAAATGAATAAAGTCTTTAAAAAAAATATTTGCTTATGATACTATATTTGTGACGCATTCTGCATCTCCAAACAGATTTTGCCTCACTGCCATCAGGAAAGCCTGTCCCTGCAGGATGTGTTGGCAGAATTACTGGTTCTGAGCTGTCTCAATGTGCACTCAAGGTCATTGATGTGGCATAAACATTACCACAGAGAGGAGAAAATGCAGGTAGTGCTCCATTTGTCATATGCAATTTATCTTCATTTCACTTTAGTCTGACCACCAAAAATAGAAGCTATTGTTTTTCTTAAAATTATTGTTAGATTAAAAACTGTAGGTGAAAGAGTCCTTCTTAGGGAGAAAACAATTGCATTATTAGTCTCAAGTGAAATATGAATCATCTTGGGCAATATTTTGGATTATGTGTGTTGCTGGTTTCCACCTATTTGGGTAGACAATGATCAGGAGCAGAGACAATATAGTTTTAGATATTATGATTCTAGAAGACCAGGGACTGTCCCTGGGTTTCTGTGCTCTGAGACAGCCCTGTCCTCTGGGGAATCACACATACACAGCCACTTGGGAGGATAGAACCCTCAGTGAATTCTGGTCTCTTGTGTCTTTTATAAAACATCTTCCTGAACTTAGAAGTTTGCCTTCTTTATGGGATCCTTAAGCTTTTCAGATTTCTAGTTTTCTGATTGCCCACCAGCTATTTTCTGACTGATCTCAGCTACTTCCATGGAATATGTTGCATTCATACTGCTAGTCTTGTTCCAGATCTTCAACTCTGCCTTGGTCATTAAGATTGGGGCATTTTCCCAAGTTCTGGCCCACTTGTGTTCTGAATTCAGTTCCCTTATTCTGGCTTTTAGGATGCTTGGTTTATTTATTTATTTTTTTGGTCACCCTGTATATGAGAATCCACCACCTAATCCAGGATGACACATTATAGGTACAGAATAATTGTTTGTTGAATTGCCTATGCTATGCTGCACACAGTGAGACAGATAACACATTTTTTTGATGTTTATTATGTCTTTTGTAATAGAAATACAAATGAGTTCTTATAGAACAAATGATGGGCTCCCAAGTGACTTAGGGAAATAACTCAATCATCCATTAATTTGTTACGTAGTCGCTGGCCACCTGTGTGAGCTCCCAGATGTACAGCATAAGTAATTCTGACAGATGCCCCGTTCTGATAGAGTTGATAGAATTGTACTTTGAGGGTTTTCCCCAGAAAATGATGATATCGTTTCATAAAGGAAGAAGGTATCTATCCTTCCATTGATAAACAGAAATGGTGAGGCGTGGCTTTCATCTTTGACTATTGTGAAAATTGTATCCAAAACTGACACAAAAATAGCTTTAAATTTTAAAATTGTATATTTTATCTAATGATATGTATTGGAAAATTGTCTAGAAATGAATTTTCTCATTAGACTCAAATCTCAAAATTAAAATTTGGTAATTTTCAATGTCTTTTTTAAAAAAATATTTTATTTTTATTTATTTATATGTTAGAGAGAGAGCGAGCACAGGCAGACAGAGAGGCAGGCAGAGGCAGAGGGAGAAGCAGGCTCCTTGCTGAGCAAGGAGCCCGATGTGGGACTCGATCCCAGGACGCTGGGATCATGACCTGAGCCGAAGGCAGCCGCTTAACCAACCGAGCCACCCAGGCGTCCATCAATGTCTTGATAAGTAAAGGCAGCTTGGTAGATCACACATCGCAGAATTTTGCTTTTTATTTTGCAGTTTCAAGATTCTTCTTACTCCATATGACAGGAATACTGACATGTAATTAAATAGGTTAAAAATATATGAATAAATTGAGAATTGGCCCAAGTTGCTCTTAAAAACATACTTAAGTTTTTTCCACTCAAGTGCTTCCAGAGGCAGTAGTCACTATGTTTTGTGCAATTCTGTTCCTTGTTCTCCTCTGTCCACTCTTTTGAGCCATAATTTACATTAAGCAAGATGCATACACTCTAAGCGTGCACATCAGTGCACTTGGATAGCCACCAGCTGATCAAGTTGTAAAGCAAGCATTCATTCCACCAGAAATTTCCACCGGACTCGTTCACCATCACTATCCTCTCCAGCTTCAGCCCCAGGAAACCACTGATCAGCTTTTTGTCACCCCAGGCTGGACTTCATATAGGTGGAATTACTTACATTATGTGCTCTTTCTGTCCCGCTTCTTTGGCCCAGCGCGGTGTGGGGAAGGTTCACCCATGCTGCTGTGGGGGTCTGTAGTGTCTTCCTCTCTATCACCGAGTATGGTCCCACTGTCTGTTCATCCATTCACCTGCTGATGCAAATTTGAGTTATTTCCAGTTTTTGGCCCCTCTGAATGAGGCTGCTGTGAACATTTGTATGTAGTCCTTCCGTGGACACTATTTTCTGCTCTGGGGTAAGTATCAGGGAATGGAGTTGCTAGATCACATGTCAAGTAAATGTTTACATTTTATCAGAAAATTACCAAACTGATTTCAAAGGTGGTTGTACCTTTCCGTGTTCCCCACCAGTATTAAGATGAGAGTTCATATAGAGTTTCATAGACTATTTTTTTGTTCCGTATTCTCCCCAACACTTGACGTGGCCGGTTTTTAAAATGAAGATCAAAGTTTTGGCCACTCTATGAGGTGTGAGGTGGTGTTCTGTGGGGGAGAATCCTTGAAAGCATATAAATATCCATTCCTTATAAAACTTTTAATTTTGTCATTTATTTATTTTATATCAGTATAGACTCATTCTATTCTGTTTTATTCAGTGAGTTAGAATGTATTGCTTTAAAAATAAAGATACAAGATTTGAGTTGTCTATCAATTTCTCTGTATATGGCCACAATATGGAGGTAGTTGGTTCTCTGGCCTTAAAATATAGGCAAAGCTTTTCAGTTCTCATAACTAGCTATCAGTCATGTCCTCTACTTGACCTGACCCTAATGTCTTTGGGCTTTTATCATATCTTGTTTGCTCTTATAACATTCCTTTAAAAAACCCAACTAAAATCATAATAGACAAACTATGGAAAGAGCCTAGATGTCCATCAACAGATGAATGGATAAAGAAGATGTGGTGTGTCTCTCACACACACACACACACACACACACACACACACACGCAGTGGAATATAATGCAGCCATCAAGAATGAAATCTTGCCATTTGCAATGATGTGGATGGAACTAGAGGGTATTATGCTAAGCGAAATAAGTCAATCAGAGAAAAATAATTATCATATAATCTCACTGTTATACAAAATTTAAGAAATAAGACAGAGAGTCATAGGGGAAGAGTGGAAAAAATAAAACAAGATGAAACCCGAGAGAGACAAACCATAAGAGATTCTTAATCTCAGGAAACAAACTGAGGGTTGCTGGAGGGGAGGTGGGGTGAGGGGATGCGGTGGCTGGGTGATGGGCATCGGGAAGGATATGTGTTGTGATGAACACTGGGTATTATATAAAACTGACGAATCACAGACCTGTTGCCCCTGAAACAAATAATACATTAATTTAAAAAACACAACTAAAACAAGTAGTTGAAAGTTGTGATCTAAAGGGATTCCAACAATCACTTCTTCAGCCCCCCACCCCCAAACATTATACAAGTTTAAACTTCATTGAATCATTAGAAATTAGTTCACACCCATGGTGACATTCTGAGTTTATTTATTGCTTAAAATTTTCTTTTAAAATGTACTTCACAGTCCCTGGTCCTGGGCTTAACTTCTTACCTTCCCTTTCTTCAGCCTCATGAGGTACCCCAATGCCTCTTGTTCATCAAAGCACCTGCCTCCCACCTTACCTTCCCTGCCCAGCCTATTCACCACAGGGTTTATAATGTTACCTACTCTCTTGCCAGGCTTTGAGTTGCCTTGACCAAATCTCATACTTATATGGGGAAATATTTACTTCTTCTGCTCTGTTCTTGGGCTGCTGAATTCTGCTGAAGATTTAGACCTTGCTCAGATCCTCTAAAGTTCATGTTTTAGGAGATCAGTGGGGATTCAGTACTGACTGAGAGGGATTTGGACTGAGCACGGTCCCTTAAGCAAAGCTGTGTTTTAAAAACTAAAAGTTGTCAATACCTGATGTTTGTATATTGACACACTTCAAAGTCAGTTCTAGGTCCTCCTTTCATATCACTTTATATTCTCTCCCCGGGATCTGTTCTTGCCCTTAGGTGCCTATTTTTTTTTTTTATATGCCTATATGTGGCTGCAACATTCTGTTAGATAGCATCTTTTTGTTTTTTAAAAACTTTTTGACATAGAGAGAAAGAGCATACAAGCAGGGGGAGTGACAGGGGGAGGGAGAAAGAGGCTCCCGCTGAACAGAGAGCCTGATGTGTGGCTTGATCCCAGAACCCTGGGGTTCCAACCCAGGACCCTGAGATTTTCTTTTCTTTTATACATTTTTTATACATTTTATACATTTTTATACATTTTTTATACATTTACATTTTCTTTTATATATACATATATATAAGGGCTTTATATATATAATCAATAAAGTCAAAGTAATATATAAATATCATAGTACAAAAAAGGAAAAATATAAATGGATAATGCTTTTACTCCATAAAAAATATTTTAACATCTTTATTTTATTTCATTTTTTTCATGTTCCAGGAGTTATTGTTTATATACCATACCCATTGCTTCATGCAATATGTGCCTTCCATAATACCCACCACCAGGCTCACCTATCTCTCCAACTCCCTCCCCTCCATTACCCTTCGTTTGTTCTCAGAATCCATAGTCTCTCATCTTTCATCTCCCCTTCTGATTTGCCCCAATTCACATTTCCTTTCCTTCTCCTAGGTGCCTATTTTTTTTAAACCATGTTTTAGAGTTCCTGAATAAACATGGTAAAACTTATATTGGGCATGACACGTTTACAGCTTTAGATCATATCTGGCATCTGAGCTCCAGACTCCTGTATGTTCAAGTACATCCATTTGGATGTCTCAAAAGTAATTAAACTTCAGCAAATATAGACCTAAACCCAGAATATTTTCTTCTCTCCAAAACAAAATCTTTTTCCATTCATCCCATTGGTAGGCCAGAGTCTTGGACATCATTTTTGGCTTCCATCTCTCATTTCTGTCCCATATGATATATTGCTAGAATCCTGTGCATTTTACTTCCTAAATAATTCTTACATATCTGTTTTCTTAGCGCTACTCCTGACATTCTGATGGCTTACTAATTAATCTCACCGTGTCTATGCTGTTCTTTCCTCTCATCTATTCATGTCATAAGAGCCAGAAGTATATTTAAAAAATGCAGATATGATGATCTCATTCTCCTCTTTGGAGAACAAACAACTGAAACCTATAATGGCTTTCTGTTTATTTTAGGGTAAAATAGGAAGTTGTTAACATGGGCTACAGAGCTTTTCATGGTTTGGTACCAACCTACCATCAGCGTTATGATGTTCTACTCCTACTTTGAATTTTCTTTTTTATATGACAATATATTTCTAAATTATCTTTCCTGTGTGTGGTAGGCCAATTTGTACTTTATTGAAAAGAGAAAAAGAAAAAGCAACAAATAATATGAATAAATAATTGCTTTATTGATAATGTATTTCATAAAAGAAATTTAGACATGTAAGCATTCCAAATATCACATAATTCAAAAAAGTGAGGGTATCTAGGTTAATAAGTTTGAATAGTAGGTATGATTTTTTAAATGGGTGATATGATTTCAAATTTGGTAGAAGATAGAGTGCTTAAAACATCCTTTTATCTTATGTTGAACATTTTGTCCAAAGGGGAATTACCACTGGGAGATGGAGTAGGTTTACATGTATTTATAGAAAGGGAGAGATAGACAGACGTGCTATTTCAACCATTACGTTCTTAGTGACTATGAGATTGGATTGGAGAAAGAATTAAAGAGAATCTCTTGTTTCTAGCAGTCCATGTACTAGAACAGCTGTGAATTTCCTCTTAATAGCGGCAGGGTAGTTGCATCTAAGGGGACGCGACTCTGCCCAAGAAGAGGATGCTGTTGGTCTTATTGTGCCTGATGAAGAACAAGAAAGGGTGATCGCAATGGAAAGGATAAGTTGGTGGTGATGTGACACCAGTAACTACTGCTGCAGAGCTTGCAGCCTCTGTGCCCTCTTCAGTCACCTCCACAAAGGACTTGTGTATGACTTTAGATACCAGGAGATCCTTCCTCCCTGTCATGCCTGAGAGGTTGGCTCTCTGTCGATTGAAGACATCCGCCATCCCCAGGGCTCTCAGTGTGTCCTTGAGGTCATAGGTCTCTTCCACTTTGAACCGGGGTAAATATAAATCCACATAGTTATCACGCATGTTCTGTGAGCTCGTCCATTCTATTAGTTTCTCAGTGGTCAGTTGATCTTCAAGCTACAACAGTGGAAAAAAAGGAACAGCTGACGTGATTCTCATTGGATGTCAGACACGATTTATTTAACATTGGATTGAATCATAGAAAACTTTTATTTAAACAGTAAATGCAAATGTGAAAGATTCAGTGTATCACATCTTATCTGAGCAGGCAAAAATAACACAGTCATTAATACATATTATATAATTGAAAAATGTATTATATATTCATGACTGTTATATATAAGCATAAATGCACAAATATCTATACGTGTATATATGGATATATATGCACATATATGTGCATACAACAGAATTATTAAATAAAGTTATTTTGTAAGAGATGAACTGTATCTATTTTTTACATTCCCCACACATGTCTTTTTCAAATGGGCTTCTCTTGTTAATATCCTTGTGCACATAATTTTGTATACCCTAATTGAAATAATTTTGTATACCCTAATTGAAATAATAATTTTGTATACCCTAATTGAAATAATTTTTATTGTGTAGGCACTACTCTTATTCCTTTTTCTTGCTTGACCTATTTGTAAATATTTCTTATATAGATATATATTTCTCTAATCGAGTTTAAATGGTTACACAATACTACTTCTAAATTGATATTTGATGTATATATTTTTACTTAATATTTTTAAGCATTCACTACGTATCAGTCCCTAAATTAAAACTATTTGTAATACGAAGATGTGCCAAAATTTGAATTTTTCAACATGTTGAGCCACTTCTGTCCAAAAGCTTTTGCCTTTTTTGGATTAGTTATTTCAGGTCAAAATCCCCAGGACTGGGATTCCTGATATCATTGATAATGAGGATTGCGGAGCTGGAGTATGAATACTGTCACGGCCCTTCACATGTACTGCTGTATTACTTTCCCTGAGGATCTCCAGGTCCACTGTTAGCACTGACTGTATCTCTTTTGGGTGCGGCAAGTTCACTGCGACTTTAGCAGCATGACTGGCTGTTGCAGTCATTGAAAGCTGCCGTGTTTGGAAAGTCCTTACTGCGCTAGTCCTTACTGCTTAGGTCTTTGCCTTTGGTATTTTTATATATTAACTTTATTATAACAGGTTTAAGAGGAAAATTACAATCCCTTCACACACCGTTTTTTTTTTTTCCCTACTCTGAGCAATAAGGCTCCAAATGACTTTTGAGCTCTTAGGGACAGAATACTTCCAAACTGAAAAGTAGGCATCCAGATAAATCTATTTGTCTATTATCTACAAGACCACTGTGATTTGATATTTAAAATGTACTTTTTGTTGTTTTAATTTGCTTCTTTTGTTTATGAGTGAGCTTGCAAATATTTCCATGTGTCACCTACATATGAATGTTCATTTCCTTGTCTTCAAATAAATAGACTGGAATATATTAGAAGTTCTTATGGTTGCAGAATGTTAATGTATGTGCCCAGGTATGTTTCTTCTGAACTGACATTCCATAGTTTCATCAGAATATTAATGGGACCTGTGATGTTGAGATTTTCTGTATATTTTTCCATATGACACTGTGATATTTAAGATATTTACTCTTTGGGGTACCAGATTCTCCTTAACAGTTCTTTTTTAGGCTGTAGGCAGAGAAGAGACTATGTACTCTGTACTTGAACTCTGTTAGCCACTACCACCAATCTGTGAGCATTACTTCAATGAACAGCCTATATAAGCATTGTACTACTAGGAAATCAGGCAAATAGTAGGAAGAATTGGAGGTACAAGATTTTACCTTCTGCAGACCATCTACTTCATCTGGCAGCAGCAATATCATGCTTAGATCTTTGCCTTTGTATGGTATTTCCAGGATCTTGGCTTGTATGTCCTCCAGTGAGGTGAACTTAAGCAAGTTGAATTGTTTCATCATTTGCACAGGTTTGCTTGTATCCTGCAGTAATTAATGTGGCCAACAAATGCCAAAGGAGGCATCAGTCAAAAGAATATAATACTATTGAGAATACCAAACACATCCTCCTTCTAAAAGATGATATGGGAAATCTGTAAATTAGAAGCAAGAATTTCTTCGAGTATGCCTATCTAAATAAAGTTAAAAAAAAGAAGAAAATATAACCATGAAAAATTTTATTTACTAAAAACAAACAACCTACTGTTGTACATGCAATCAGGTATGATTCATGAGGTATGAGTTCAAAGTTAATGTTCCATTTATGAGTGTGTTACATTATTATAAATAAATTACAATACCTTGTTCAGCCAAAATTCTTTTTCCACAGTGTTTTTTTTATCAAATTTGTTGTCCCACTGTCCTTTGAAATAGACGGCGTTCACCAGAACCAGCATGGTAAGCTCAAGAGAGTTTTTGGGAAGCAGATCCTTGATTTTTTCTGCAAAAGAAAGAAAATCAAAGGTCTGCTGTGAAAGTACAAGTGGTTTGGAAGATGCTTTGAAAGTTACAGTGGATCATTAATTATTCACACAAGTCACCACTGTAGGGACTGTGAACAGTAATTCTTGAGGTGCAGCTTTCCCTGTGGCACTAGCTTGATGGAGTTACCCTCGCTGGAGACACCCCTTTTTGTTTTTGGGAAAGATGTTCAGAATCTCTGTCTTTGGGTGACTTCAGTCATCTCACACAGAATATGGATGCATTGATTTCAGCTACTCTTGTAGCATATCCATTCCCACCCTCGCTCTCTCCCCGAATTCTTCTGCGTCTTCATTCTTCACTCCTCCCTCTTCTCTCCCTTCCTTTCTATTTTTTCAGCTTTGGGCTTATTGCTCTGAGGAACTAGGGCTTGATTTTTCTCGAGGACAAAGGGCATGAGCTCTGTCACCTGAAACACATGCCCTATGCTGTCAGACAACACAGTCCATGGTTGTCTTCCTCTCTGTTCTCCACTTTGAGAATTTAAAGGATGTGAACCAAGATGGGGTCTGAGCAGAGTCCTGGGATCCACAAAGGTATTGTCATCTATGGCCATGAGCAAACACAGGTTGCCAGCTGTGTTTCTTTGTAATTGTCTTTCTTTTATACCTCCTGGGTTCCCATGTTGCGTTCGACATTTACCTGAACCATTCCATCATCTGTAGTGCCCTCCTCCAGCCTCTCTGCAAAGCCACCTCCCTCAACCCACTGGCACCCTGTATGGTGTCAAGAACAGGTTTTACACACACCAGAGACTAAAAAAAAAAGTGACTTTTATGAGTGATCTCTCATACCCTACCATGAGTTTGGCTTTCCACCCAGGAATTAATCTTCTTACGACTTTCTTCTGGAGCATTATTAAAATCAACAGATTCCACACTGGTCAGGTAAAATTTCTTAACATCATCCATGTATTCCTTTGACGTGGGAAGGAAGAAAGGAAGAACCAAGAGTGATGTATCTGTAACTATATATTCCCAAGTTAGTTATCTTCAATCTTGACAAAATATGGTACGGGAATCTAGACCCTGAAGAAATCTACATTGTCTTGCGCATGTTTATTTTATACAGTTGGCATGCGGGTAATGTGAAAAAGAAGTACAGGCTAGCACAAGAATGAGGTCCTTTAAAGGCAGTACCTTTTGGACATAGGCTGAGGCAGAAGAGGCTGTAGGTTGCAAGCTACAAAGCATGATGCTCTAAAGGAGATGGTGGGCTTCTGGGACTCCTCAGCAGTTCTACCAGTCCATAGGGTTCTCGCTTTTACTCATATCTTCTATTCTGGGCACTCAGTATTCCCTGACACTTTCCCAACTTCCCATAGAGACTCACCATGCCTGCCCTCTCATCAGTATCCCAGTAGCCATACATTTTCTAGGTCATTGCCCACCAAAATTTACACTGTGTGACCGAATGGTGTTAGATCATTGGGGGCATCTCATGACTTCCTTCGCTGCTGAACCCCCTCTTGGGTTATGCAGTAATCCCTAAACCCACACTTTGTAATTGATGGATTACCCAGTTCTAGGACACATCATTTGGTATAGTTGAGGCAAGGGAATCTTGTGCCCTGTGTGAATGCTCTGCCTGTGGGTCAGCCAGGTTCATCTGCCTCAGTCTCTCCCATTTGGTCATTGGAAGACATAGGACCCAGGATTCAGATTAAAGATGTGGCAGGTCAGATGAAACTTACTTGAAGAAACTGATAATTTTTTTCTCCATAGAGCTTGTTGGCGATGTTCAGTTCATATGCGTCAGTGGGTTTCTTTAATTCAGTCAGAAGCTTTTGAAATTGATGGTGCACGTTTCCCAACTTTTCAACCTTCAAATATAATAAAGTAGGTTCACTGCATTCTCTGTCAGTGGAAATATAAATACTAACCCCATGTAAACTGTTAGATCCAAAGCTAAAGTTTGGTAGTCCCACAGATGATATTAATTGTTATTCCCTGATTTTTGGTGAATTTTCTTAAATATTCTTCAGAATCCTTACATTCAGTCTCCTCCAGGAAATTCTTTCTTCCTGCTTTGAATAATCCAATCTTTTCACTTTTTAACTATAGATACCACACGATTCTGCCATTGGATTGTCTTTTAATTGGTACAAATAGGTTAAGCATCCCAGCTAAACTTAAGGTCCTTAAGGGCTAGAGGCACGTTTAATTTCAACAGCCATTAATAGTATGATAATATTGAATTTATATATTTCAGTTACATTATGACATGAAGCCCTTTACTCTCTTAGATTGTATTCCTTCTGAGACTTGTTGACCATGATCTATGGCTCTTCACTGATGATATCATACTCTAAGTGTAGGAGCAGCATGTGCGTGGTAAAGGCTTTACATTGGTATCTCTAAGTCTTTAATCCTATTCAGGTTAAAACAAGAAACTCAGAATTAAATAAACTTTCCAAAGGGATGCAGGTGGCAGAGCCAAGTTTTGAACATAGGCCTGTCTGAATCCAAAGCCTTCTGTTTGCTAGCTAAGAGTTTTGGACCTTAAGGCTATAACTATATATCTCATCTAATCATTTTCCAAAATACACTTGGATGTGGAAATCTCACTTATGAATTAATTAAAATTATATTATTTTAGCAACAGTGTTGTGATTACTATAATTATTAGTCTACATAATAATACATAAAATTTATCAGGGTTTCCAGTAATCTAGGCACTGTTACAATGTTTTGCCTCTGTTTGTATGCATTAAGACAGATTCTTTTATTACTCCCAGCTTACTGGGATGGGGTCACTGTGCCTCAGAGTGGTTGTGTCTTGTTCATGTTCCCTGTTGGTGAACAGCAAACCAGGAACTTGAAGCTCTTTAGGCACAGTGTTGATCTCCCCTTAGGAGACAAAAGTATGAAATAAATAAGTATGTAATATGAAATGAGATACAGTTCTGTCCAGATATTTCCTAAAAATGGGCTTTTCACAGATTATCTGAAATTCCTAGATTAAAGTATGACCCTCTTGGATATGCAATTCTCCTTCTAGACCCAAGACTCTGTGACTCACATGGTCTGTTGTAGTTCTTCCTTCTGTGTTCTCTGTGGCTTCATTAAAGTGAAGGACCTGGAAGAGACAGGAAGTGGGGTAAGAAAACTACTCAAAAGATTGGGAAATAAATAAAAAAGAAAAAAAGAAAGAACACAAATCCAAACAAAACAAAACCCCAAACCAAAACCAAAACCAAAACCAAACCAAAATACTAAACAAAGGAAAAAGAGAGAACTTCAGTGTAAGTATTTGCTCCCTGAAAAACCAGACACTTCACAGAATCCTGTGTCATTATTTATTGCTGAGAAAACATGAAATGTTTTGCATGAATTTAAGTCAGTGCATCGCTTCTCCATTACTCTTCCCTGTAAGCCGTGTCTCTGTTTGTTGTGCAATTGTGCGAGTTCATCCCATCTATCACAGTAAATCTAGGCACAGGAAGCGAATGGGGCAGAGCCCTGGGGAGGGCATCTGCCCCCCATGGCTCTGTGCACAGCGAGTCATGGGAATGCTTGCTCAGCCTCCTGTGCTGCACAGCCAGATCTGTGGTCATCTGCATGCAAGTCAACTGAGAAATCAGTCTAAGCTGGTCAGTGTGTAGGAAGCGGACACCTACCTTCTCCATTTCGAATGCAGTGTTTTCTTTGGCTCCTAGGTAGGTCATGGCTAATGCTGATGAGATGGAGAGAGGGGAATAGAAGATGTTGTCATCCTTTTTTGATGTTTTGAACTGTTGGAACAGATCAAATGCGAAGTGGGTGTTTGCTGCGCTGAGTGACTTCATGGCGACCTTAGTGAGATCTGGAACTCCTAGAAAAAGGCATCAGATTCATTTTATGACTTTACTGAAGGAAAGTTTAGTCTGTAATGAACTTTTCTTAAAAGAAATGACTTATATTTGGATTGTGAGATTCTGGCAACTAAAGTTTTTTTTTCCTACTTTTCAAGCCTCTTTCAACGTATTTGTATTGATTTCATAATTAAATGACTATCAAATTACTATGTAAAAAAACAGCTTTCATGAAAAAGTAATAGAACATCTTTATCTTTCTTCTGTCACTGGCACTACTAGGCCTGGGTGGGAAAGGCTTTAGTACAGATCCCAACACAGTGATCCAGCCCGCTCCCATGAGTCACCTCTCTGCCTTTTCCTTCCCGGTTCTCTGCGAGTCCGAGACTCTCCTCCCCACCACATGTGTGCCTAAGGGAGCATTTGTTTAATCAGAAATAAATTAGCTAAAGGATAAATCAAATGAAGGAGATATTTCAATTTTACCCCGGCAGAATAAGTAAAACACAGTCACACAGATTGAGCTAGATGCATGATAGAAAAAATACCATTGCCATTATTTTCAGAAATGATCCCTGTCATTGAGCCGGAGCAGCAGGAGGCACATACCTGTGTTCCTAGAGGAAACAGAGGTGGGCAGGGAGCCTGTCAACCTGTGTGTGGTGAACAGTGAACTCCTGAATATATAGCTCTCTCCCGCCACCACCTAGTCCTCGTGATGGGTATTTCAAGTAAATCAACTTTTGATTTCTTAACCAGGCTAACCATCATATGAATCAACTCCAAATATTTATGAGAATAAAACATGAGTGTTCTAGTCCTGTACTTCCTTCTCACCTGCAACAAAAAACCGCGGACCTGCCACGGTCGGCTCTCGTGAAAGGCAGCTAGGCGCCTCTCCACTACCAGCGGGGACAGGGTTACAACTTCCTCACGTGGCCCTGTCACATCCTCCTGGAAATAATCCTTGAAGGAGCCTTCTCTTGGTTGTGGATGTCTCTAAGGTCCACCTCAAACATAAACAGTGAGAAAGCTTATATTTTCTACCTTAAGTTCCTAAAGGACTTGTTCAACCTGTCAATTTCCGTAGTAATTATTCTGTATAACCAGGAAAATAGCTCGAGTTCTGTCTAAAGTTGCTACTGATGCAGTGTCTCAGCAGTCCATGGAGAACAAGAACCTGTTGCCTTTCCCTAAAGGCTGTACCTCGAGAGCAGTCCTCCTTGTTACCACCCATGCCCCCTTGCCACCGGTCCCAGATTTTCCCCGTTTTTTTAAGGTCAGTGGGAAATTCATTTACCTTGCAGTGTTAACATGCTCACAGGGGGAAGAAAGATGGGTAAAGATAGGGAACATCTTGCGTGGCAGCCGTCTAGTTTTTTATATAAATATGAATAAAAAACAAATGGTCTGAGCTCCAGAATTGTGACATTTCTCTGTCGCTTGCCCTTTAGCATACCAGCTTCACATTCATGGACTGGGCACCATGGTCAACTGCTTGTAAGAAAAAATGAGACAAAGGTGTTCCTTGAACGCCATGGTTAATTCTGTCACAGGAACTTTATTCCCCTCATATACGTGATGTTCCCACAGGTATAATCATATTAAAAAGTTGACTCTTGCCAAACAGTGATAGGTATTCACCTATTTACAACTTTTACAACTTATTAAGGCAGGTCTCTTTGTTATCTCCATTGTTCAGATGACAGAAATGAGGCACAAAGCCCTTGAATAAAAGCTCAGGTGTCTGCACGCAGTGAATTCTGCAGGTGAGATACCAGGCAGATTAGCTGGCTCAGGAACCTGCACGGGTATTCACTGCCCGTAGTATGCTAGACAGACTCTGGGCCCAGACTCTGGATTTGAAACGACATACCTCCTTGTTTTTAAATGCACAGAACCCTTTTCTTCTGTACTCTCAGAAGAAGTAATGTCCTCCTACAAAATCAGAAAGGGTGAGATACAATCAAATACTAAGCCCCACAGTCAGCAGGAGAGAAGGCTTGTCTTCCAGATGCCCTTTTAGGGCTCCATCCTGGGACGGCCAAGAACAGTGAGTGCGGAATGATATCTGGGTGATTTCCCCTGAGTGTGAGGCTCAGAGAGAGACAGAATCAAATCAGGCCCAACCCTCCCTTCCCCCAGACAGCTCTGCCAAGCTGGGGTTTAGTAGAAATGAAGAGGAAGGGAGGAAAGAGAGGCAGACAAAAGGAAGTGTTTTTCCCCAGAGTGCATGGTACTCTGAGGCATGGCCGTGGCTGGGACGAGGGTACTGGTTAGGGGGCTTCTAGCCCCACACCTGGCCTGCCCCGGGGGTGGTGGATGTTTGTACCATGGATCAAATTTTTAATTGAGATGTAATTCATCTACTAAAAGGCTCACCTTTTAAAAATGTAATAGTCACTAGTTTTTAGTACGTTGATAAGGTTGTGCAGCCGTCGCCATGATTTAATTCTGGAACAATTCCACAACCCCACAACGAGACCCCTGCATAGCTCTCCCTTACCAAAGTCTCTGGAAACCACGAATCTACTTTTTCTATGAATTTGTCTATTCTGGATATTTCCTACAGATGGAATGACATGACATTTTGGCCTTTTGTATCGAGTTTCTTTCACTTAGTGTGGTTCATCCGTGACATAGCACACGCGACTAATGTTCCATCGTATGGGAACACCACTTTCTGTGACCCACTCCTGTGTGAACCTACATTTAGGTTTTGTTCACTCTGGCTATTATGTATGATGCTGACATGACCTTTCATGTAGAAATTTCAGTCAGATACATGTTTTAATATATTAGGTGTATACCTAATAGTGAAATCAGTTGTGTCATGCAGTAAGTCTGTGTTTGATTGTGAACTGCCAGATGTTTTCCAGTGGCTGCATCGTTTTATATTCCCACCTGAATATGATGGGTTTAGGTACGGGAGTTCTGATCTCCAGCATACCTTCCTAGCATTTGTTGCCATAGTGGGTCCTGTCTAATACTTGCCGTGGACAGAGTGTTTTGTCTCAGCACATCCTGAGTTCACAGGAAGGTTCACCTACAGCAGGGTCCCAGAAGCACAGAGGGTGGAGACAGGAGGTAGAGGGTGAATGGGAATTTTGTTTCTAAAACTGAAAGTTTTTTCCTGGAAGATCTCCCTACCCCGCCAGGCCATTCTGCTCTTAGGTCTCTTCTATCCCTCTGTGTGTAGTGAAGCCCTGAGTGAGATTGTTATGTAACAGATCCCCGAGTTGAAACTGGGTGGAGGTAAGGGAGGAAACAGACTGTTGAAGTTTTGATAAAAGGAGTATGTCCAAAGTTAGAAGAAAATGATCAGAAAACAACCCACAAACATGGGAATAGGAGCTTCTAACTGAAGGTTATGTCACCGGCCATTGTCACCAGACAGAAGTATGGGTTCCTGGAGTAGGAGCAGGAAGGGTTTCTTTGGGCTCCCAAGAGAAAGGGATCTGATCTCGTAGGACAGAAGCAAGAAGCTCAGGCTGAGCATGGAAGGAAGAAATTTGGTGATAAAGTGATATAAATTGGCCTTTAAGGGAACTTCTGACTAAGGCTGAAATTCCCCGAGACCTAGCTGCTGAGATTTGTCACACAGAAGTAGAGTCTGAGGGCAAGGGACTAATTATAAGGGCCAGGAGTTTGCTTACATTTAGAGAGAGCTTGGGCTCAACTGAGAAATAATTTCATAATTTTCTTCTGTTCCCAAAAAGTGTTCCTGCCATGCAATAGACAGTATTATGACATTCTGATATCATATGGTGTCACAGATCACTCAGCCATTCTCAGAAGTTTTTGCATGTGATTCCTTGCCAACTTGTATCTTTGCTTGTTTTCTAAATAATACACCAACATCATTGGTTCCGGGAATCCAGAAACCCAATGAAACTTAAAAGGAACATACACTTTCAGGAACCATTGTGCTATTTGTCATGCCTTTATAGGTTGGTTAAGAAATATCTCCTTGGTTTTCCTGAACCTTACTTCCTTGTGAAGGGTGTGACTTGTTAAATTGCAAATCCTAGGGGAATTTTATTTCTTCTTCCTTCTTATGAAGTATATGGTGTGTCTCTTTACAGGGAAACCGATTAGTGGAGAACAATAAGCATCCAATGGTAGAATATCTGCCAATTACTCTATCCCCTGCAGAAACAGATATAGCTATGTATGCATTGAATAACAAAGAATGAGGCTAACTAGCTTTGTAAAAGAATTTCACAGAGGAGAACTCATTCCAGTAAGATTTATACAGACATTAGTTAGGGAATTGGTCTCCTGTGTAAGTATATCATGGAAGACAGATTCATATGAACTCCACCCTTTCTCCCATTCCCACACTTCCAGCACCACACAGGACAGTCATCCTGATTTTAAATACATAACTGTTCCTTGTTGTTCTCTTATAACTCCCTCCCTGATTCATGTGGGCATTCTTTTGCCAAGAAACACCAGTTCAGGCTCTCCCCTTTCCTCTTCCTCTTTGCTTTAAGTGAAATAATGGATGTTCCCCATGACTGCATGTCACTGGATCTTTTCTCAGAGACAGCTTCTCACTCCCTCATCTTCATACCATGAAGCCAGGAAACATGGTCTTCTCTTTCTTTTATTTCCACTGCCTTTTCTAGCCATTGTTTTTCCTGTCTTCAGTGCCCTATTTTCGCTTTTCAATTGTGCATGTATGTCAACACGTGCCCACCTACCATCTTGTGTGTTACTATTCATTAAGTCATCTGTTAACTCTTCACCCTTTTGTGGTTTTAGCTCTTCATCCTAAATGCTCCCAGTATTCCAGGTTAACTTCAAAATTTTCATTTCATTGTCAACCAATGGAATATATTCCTATTTTATTTTATATCTGTTCTAGTTGAAGCTCCTTCTTTGTGAAAATCTTCTCATGTCTTTTGCGCTATTGATCATTGGATTCATGATGTTTCTTACCTATTTGAATATGCGCTTTATATAAAGTAATATTGATTGTTGTTGATGCCGTCTCTGGAGTATGAATGGAGAGGAAAATTCTAGAGGGCTGAAGAAACTTGAGTACATGGGATGTGGGTTTGCTGGAGATTTTATTTTGCTTCTCCAGTTCTCCTCTACATTCTTTCGTCCACCTGTGGGTTCCAGGAAGCTCAGTCACAGGGTGACATAATCAGCATCGTGTCCTCTGACAGACCCTCGCAATTTGCCATTGGGAGGCAACAAGTCATCCAGTTTCCTCTCAGCTAGGCTGCCAAGGGATGGATGCATTTCTTTACCAAAAGCCACAGATGCTATTGGGCAGCCTTTTCTGCAGCTCCAGCTGTTTCCTGGATTTTGGTAACCACTCCCTCTCTTACTATTTAGGTCTAGGGGTGGTGGTGTCTCCTACTATTGCTCGCCTTGTGCTATTCACCATCCTTTATTGGATTCTCTTAGCTCTGACCATACCTTGGATAGTTTCTTCATCAAACTTTTCTGAATTATCCACTTTGACTGTGTCATTGTTTTCTGCTAGGCCTTTGGCTACTACAGTAAGTAAATTGCTTTAGGAAAAATATCTTCAAATGGGATTCTGGAATCAGGTTGCTCACATATTGAGAAACACATGTTGAGAGGAAATAGGACACTGGCATATGGCATATAGTGGCTTCAAGTTATTACTGATGGAGGCAAGGCACGAAGTGCAGGTGGGAAACAAGGTGTCGGGACATCAGATGACTGTGGTGCTAAGTTGCTGTAGGCACAACAGTAGTTTTAAAGATTGTGGGATCAGCTGCTTCCTTATGATGGGCCTGGGAAATTCAGTCCAGCTGAAATCTGAAAAACCTCTTCCACGGATCTTGACAAGTAAATACTGAAAGCTAGAATACATTTAGAATGATAAGATGCTTCATCTTTGGGCACCTAGGTGGTTAAGCGTCTGCTTTTGGCTCAGGTCATGATCCTGGGGTCCTGGGATCAAGTCCCACATCTGGCTCCTTGCTCCTTAGGAAGCCTGCTTCCCTCTCTGCCTCTGCTTCTGCCTCTTTCTCTCTCTCTCTCTCATGAATAAATAAATAAAATCTTAAAAAGATGCTTCATCTTTCTAGGAAATGCAATTAAAACAACAATGAAATTAATGCTAGTAACAATGTTTAAATACTTTGGATTGGTGTGATGTGGAAGAAGAGATTTATTGTTGAAGGGCTGGTGAAAATGTTAGTCAACTACTTTGGTAATATTTGGTGGTATGTGCTTCAGATTCAGCAGTTCTGTGTTTAAATATATACCTTAGATGTACTCACATGCTGTGCTCAAGAAGACATATATAAGGGGATTAATGGCCATACAGTTGGCAACTGCAAGAAGTAGAAACAACTTACATGTTTGTTAATAGAAGAATAAAGAAAATAAATTATGCTAGGTTCATATAATGGAATATCCTATGGTAGTGAACATAAATCAGTCCTCAAGCATAATGTACAGTAGAGAAAAATTCATGTTGAAAAGAATGTATAGCTATCATTTTTCTTTTCAGTGTGGGTGGGGAAAGTAGGGAGATTGATCATTGAAATGTAATTCTGGGGAGCAAGGGGGCACACCTGTTTCAGAAATAGAGAAATGTCATTGGTTCTTATGTAATGCATGTTTGTGATTGATGCTAATTAGGATTCAGAGCCAACTGCTCTTATATAATTTGTAGGAACCCTGAGCCACATCAGAAACATCTGTGTCCTTTCAGGCTTGAGGTTTAGCCAGGTAGGTGCAGATTGCTCATCTATTTCTGAAGCTGTTGTACCCTAACATCTTTATGCCCCATAAACATTCCTGCTGACGTCCATTGGTAGTTTCCTCATAGTCTTCTGATGGCCCCTTATCCAGTCCTTGACTGGATGAGGTGAATTTTCTGAATTATTTGTCACTGTTGACTCATCTTCCTTGGAATTCTGCCTTTACTTCTCCATATCTCTGACCCCTTTCCCACTGCCACCCCTCAGATCCATGTCCTCCTGGGGGTCTTCAGCAGGCATTCCCTCTCCAGCCTAGCTAGGCCATCTTACCACTCTAACTTCTTCAGTCTGTGAATTCCCTGGTCCATTTCTCCCAGTTTAGGGCTTTCTTCTCCCTTTCCATCTCATAGTGGCATTCATAAGCCCTTCCTTTTCATTAGTTTTGGGTTGATATTTATTATTTTGATTGATTGCTATTTTACATCATTTTAATCTGCCCTATTTTAAAATTTCATTCTGTACCTTTTAATCTTATCAGAAAATTACACTACTTTCCCTGTCTTCTATTATGAGGCTCTGTTGATGTTTCAGTAGAATAAATGTGTCTTTGGAACAGAAGGAAAGATCATTTTTTCTGTGCACCAAATCTAGCAGTAATCAAGAATAACTGATTATTGGCTACTTATATTTGGCTGAATGCTTCTTGAATGTACCTTCATTTTGAATTTAGGGATGGTTACATACTATGTTTGACCATCACATTTTTAAGGCTTCTATAGTGACCCATTCTCCAGGCAGTGGGTTCTTAGTTATTTTCTGTGACCTACTGATAGGCTAAGTGAGTGGTCTCCAGCACAGTGCCAGAAGCAGGGGCTTACTGACAAGGGAGGTTTGCCAAGGTTCCTTTACATTTGGGTGACAAATGACTTGATACCTCCTACCCTGAGCCAAAATTCCAAGGCCATTTATCACCATACACTTCCCATCTCATTACCTATGGAACAAGCCTCTGAATTCCTGGAATGACCCTGCCTTGAACATCTGTCTCTCCAGGACTGCCAGGAACAGTTATCATTCCCTTCAGTTTCCTAATTACCCAAGCAGGATACAGTCAACTTCTAGTAATTATATACTACTGCACAAGAAACTCCTGACCTTGAACTGTTAAAGCAGTGTCCTCTCTACACTAGGAAGATCACTTGACAGAACTGTTAATTAATTGTACTTTATGTAAAAGAACTGTTCCTGGAATTCAGGGCATTAAATTGAATTTTGGTCAGTATTAATTTGATTTACAATATTATTTCAATGATGTTTGGAAGTATCTGTACTTCTTTGAAAGTATTTTTTAAAAATTCTTGCAATAGATGCTTGCTCTGTTAAATTAAGATAATTCAGAAATGTAGGCAGGAAAGTACAATAGGGAACTTCTCCATTTTCAAGCAGGGTAGTAGATTCCTAGGACTGCCATCATAAAGTACCCCATATTGTGTGGATGAAAATGACCAAAATTTATTCTCTTACACTTTGGAAGCTAGAACTCTAAAGTCAAGATGTTATCAGGACCACACTCCCCCTGAAGGCTCTAGGGCAGAATCTTTGCCTCTTTAAGCTTCTGGTGACTTCTATGTTCCTTGGCTTGTGCATTCAGTCTCTGCCTCTGTCTTTTTAATTTTTTTTATTTTTTTATTTTATTTATTTATTTGACACAGAGAGAGAGAGAGAGAGAGATCACAAGTAGGCAGAGAGGCAGGCAGAAAGAGAGAGGGAGAAGCAGGCTCCCTGTTGAGCAGAGAACCCGATGTGGGGCTCGATCCCAGGACCCTGAGACCATGACCTGAGCCGAAGGCAGAGGCTTAACTCACTGAGCCACCCAGGCGCCCCTGCCTCTGTCTTTATAGGACCTTTTTCTCTGTGTGTCTCTTCTCTTCTTATAAGGGCACTGGTCATTGGATTAGAACTCACTCTAAGCCAGTATTACTTCATCTTAACTAATTGTATCTGCAGAATTTCTATAACTAAATTAGGTCACACTCTGAGACACTTGGTAGACATGAAGCCTTGAGGGGGTACTTATTCAGTCCACTACGATTAACCCTCCCATTAGCTGAACTAACAACTTAATAGCTGAGTAGAAACCATCTAGCTATTTTTCCATAAATATAAGACATACTTGTATCCATGTGATCCTAAATAAGCTTGAACATCCTAGATACTGGGTAAGCCATGGACACCAGACTGTACTTCTTCATGATTATCTACTGAGGATGTTGGGGCCAAGAGTGTAGGTATTAGGACTGACAGAGCAAGTGGACAGGCCATGGCACTGGCAGTAGGAAGGACTTTCAGCAGCCTTGAAGGACTAGCCAGAATGGTATCAGGCAACTGAGGTCATGGCTCCTGTGGTGCTTATCCACCCTACGCCTCATGAAACAAACTTAGAAGGAGCTGCACTCTGACTTCTCCATTGTTTTTTGGACCACTTTTGGTGGCAGCAGTTGAGAGACCCTGGAGGCCCTGGTTTCAAGGGTAGACACTGAGAGAATAGTAAAGGAAAGTAGCATGCCATGTGAATAGCCCTTCCCAAAGCTTTATAGGAGTGCTAGTTCCAAAAGCAAGATGTGTTTAATGATGGACCACTTCTGACCTAGCTCCCTTGGTTAGATGGTATGTGTGGCCTGGTTAGAGAATGAGAGGAAGGGGCCAGGCAAAGAGAGATGGGGAGGGAAAACTATACATGGGGAGGGTGTGAGTAGGGAGGTGGGGAGGGAAGGAAAGACAGAGGAGGAAGGAAGGAGAGAGAAGGAGAGAATGAATGCCACTAAGGAGGACAGTGAGTCATGGAATCTTTACAGCTGACTATTCTAGGGAAGAGATGCTTCCCCTAACCCAAACATCTTCCAGAACAGTGGTCTTTAAATTAGAATAAAACTAAAGGTGTCCTCAGAAACTTTTATATGAGAATTTCTAAATCTCAAATGCATGTGTTCTCCAAAATTTATATGCCCAAGAATGTCCTGTGTTCCCAGTGGCAGGTTTCCCAATTCTTCCACATTTCACTAAAGAAAAGCAAACTTGTCACCTACCACAAATCTTACTACAGTGAGATGTCCAGGAACAACAAAGACAATCTTTTAATGATTAATCAAGATACTACAGGCCCACCCATAGGGCTTCTGCATTCCCTGGTTTATGCAGACTTCTATAAACTGTGAAGACCAGAATGTCAGAAGGGAAGCATTTTAGCTCATATTGAGTTGTTCTGAATTAAGAATATTTATAAATGAAGTCAGGGTGACAGTGGAAGTAAAGACAATTTTTCAAAGCTTTCTTCAAAGCTTTGACTATTATCAAGATTGTAATCCTTAGGAGACCAAACCAGAAGAGCACCTCATAAGCTACTGAATGCTAAATACAGTTTTTCTACTTACTGTGACAAATTTTTTTTTTTTTTTAAAGATTTTATTTTTTTATTTGACAGAGAGAGAGATGACAAGTAGGCAGAGAGGCAGGCAGAGAGAGAGGGGGAAGCAGGCTCCCTGATGAGCAGAGAGCCCGATGTGGGGCTCAATCCCAGGACCTTGAGATCATGACCTGAGTCGAAGGCAGATGCTTAAACCACTGAGCCATCCAGGTGCCCCCCCTTTTTAAAAAGATTTTATTTATTTATATGACAAATTCTTTTCTCCTATTCCAGAGTTTATCTCAGGCACAAGAAAATACCAAACTAACTGGAATGTTTTACTGGGTTATGTATTTTTAAGATAAATTAGATAAAATTTATGGAATTTATTTCAGATAATGGTGGGCATTATTCAGTTAATATATAGAATCTATTTAATCAAATATCATCATGAATATATCCTCCTATGAAAGTGAGTTCTCGTTTTATTTCATTTTAAAAAATCGTTAATGGTTAAATTCCTACTAGCAAAGTCCAAAATTTTGTGTTAGATGCAGAACCAATGAATTTTTAGCAATACACATTTTTATCTTAAGTGAAGAAGCACAGGGAAATTTTGCTATGATTCATCTCATTAAGAGATGCTTCTCCAATTAAAAATAGCTTCTGTATTTAATAATATTTCAAATTTAAAAATTTTTCCTCCAGTTTTATACTAATAGTAAGTGTAGTGATAGATAATGCAATCTAAAAAAGGATCTTTTAAACATTTAAAGCAATATGATCCATGGAAAATAAGAACATTTTAAATTGAAATTTATAAACATTGTCATTGGAGAAAAGGATGACAAAGTTATCAACAGAAGACTTTAAAGTATAAAAATATTAAATTAGGATAAACTTCTTTGGAGAAAGCAGAATGGAAGTATAATTTCCATGTGAAGAAGAATGATTTAAAATCTTCAGAAGTTAAAGGTCTTGTTCATGTGTTTGAAAAATGGATAAGTAGTAGGTATTATGGTTAAATTCCATTGGATGGAGTTAAAAGAGTGAGGAAATAGTTTTATTTTAAAATAGCAATCTTGTAATATGACACAGATTACATCCTTTGTAACTGTATTTTGGCCAGAATTTTAGTTGCCAGCTAAAACCTGTGGGGTGAAAGTTTAAACAAAAGTTATGAGTTGTCCTTGAGCAAAGGGTTTGGAGATCACTGTTGGAAGATTCAGATCCCTGGATTCGCTGTGTGCTACCAGCTGCTACACATTTCAAGCAACACCACTAGTGACACCGTGTGGCAGTGGCTACAACAGTGAGTCAACAGTATGAGACTTCCTGGGAACAAAATAGATTTCCGGTGTTCTTTAAAACAAGGATAAGAATGACAATCCCCCTCCACATGTCAATTTGTTAAACATTGTGGGGTTCTTAAATTGTGGGATTCTTAAAGTTCTTAAAGTTGTTAAGAGGGGGAGGATCCAGGAAAAGAGATTGGCATCTTTCATAGACAGGATAGTGGATGGATATTTCATCTGATTATAAAGAGGAATGTAGTCTTATTTTGTATTCATTGAAGTAATAGTTTCTCCCAACAAAGAAAAGCCCTGGACTATTCTATGAGATATTGAAAAAATTAATACCAGTCCTTTTCAAACTTTTCCAAAAATTGCACTGTAGAGATCACTTCCTAACTCATTCTATGAGGATAACATTACCCTGATATTGAAGCAAGAGGGACACTATGGAAAGAAAAGTACTGACCAATATCTCTTATAAATATTGATAAAAAAAATCCTCATAACGTGCTAACAAACTGAATTCAGCAGCATACTAAAAGGATTATACATCATGACCAAGTAGGATTTATTTCTGGAATGCAAGAATAGATCAACATATGAAAATCAATCACTGTGTTACACCACATTAACAGAATGAAGGGGAAAAACACCATGTGACCATCTCATATGATGTAGAAAATTAGACAAAATTCAACACCTTTTGATAAAAATATTCATCAAATTTTTAATAAAAGATGTCCTCAACATGATAAAGGATATTTATGAAATACCCACAACTAACATCATATTGCATAGTGAAAGACTGAAATCTGTTACTCTTTTTCCATTTTTACCTAACATAGTATTGGAAGTTCTAGCCAGAACAGTTAATCGAGAAAAAGAAATGAAAGGCATTCAGATTGGAAAGTAAGAAGTAAAATGATCTCCTTATTTAAGATGACACGACCTTGTATGTAAAAAACCCTGAAGATTCCACAAAAAAGTCTGTTAGAACTAATAAATAATTGAAGAAAGTTCTTAAGATATGAAATCAACAAGGGGCGCCTGGGTAGCTCAGTGGGTTAAGCCTCTGCCTTCGGCTCAGGTCATGATCTCAGCATCCTGGGATCGAGCCCTGTGTTGGGCTCTCTGCTCAGTGAGGATTTGGCTTCTCCCTCTCCCTCTGCCCCCCCCCCCCCACACTCGTGAGCATGAGTGCGCTCTTGCTCTCTGTCTCTCTCTCTCACAAAAAGTTAAAAAAAAAGATATGAAATCAACAAACAAAAAAATTTTTTAAAAAATATTTTTATTTATTTGAGAGACAGAGATCACAAGTAGGCAGAGAGGCATGCAGAGAGAGAGAGAGAGAGAGAGGAAGAAGCAGGCTCCCTGCTGAGCAGAGAGCCCAATGCGGGGCTCGATCACAGGACCCTGGGCTCATGACCTGAGCTAAAGGCAGAGGCTTTAACCCACTGAGCCACCCAGGTGCCCCTAAAATTGTTTGTATTTTTATATTCTAAACAAGAAAAATCTGAAAAGGAGATTAAGAAAACATATCCATTTACAGCAGTGTCAAAGAGAATTAAATACCGGGAATTAACTAGGTAGGCAAAGATTTACAGAATGAAAACTATAGATCATTGATGAAAGAAATTAAAGAGACAGATAAGTGGAATGATGCCCTGTGTCCATGGATAGGAAAGTTAACATTGCTAATAAAAGTACTGTTCAAATCTGTCTACAGGTTCAATGCAATCCCTATCAAAATTCCAATAGCATTTTTTTTGGAAACAGGAAAACACATCCTAAAATTCATATGTAGTCTCATGGCAACCCCAGTAGTCAAAACAATTTTGAAAAGAAGAATAAATTTCGAAGTTTACATTTTCTGGTTTCAAAGCATACTACAAACTTAATAGTAATCCAAACAGTGTGGCGTAAAGATGAACTATATACCTATGGAGTAGGATAGAAAACTTGGAAATGAACTTTTTTTTTTTTTGAAATGAACTTTTGAATATATGGTCAGATGATTTTTCACAAGGGTGTCAAGATCATTTAATGGAGGAAAGGACAGTCTTTTTAAATAAATGGTGCCGGTAAACTGGATATCTGCATGGAAAATAATAAAATCAGGCCCTTACCTTACACCATTTATAAACACTAAGTCAAGAAGGTTGAAGGCCTAAATGTAAGAGCTAAAACTATAAAATTCTTAGAAGAACATATAGTGGAAAAAATGACAATTGAATTTAGCAATGATTTCTTTGATATGCTACCCCAAACCAAGGCAGCAAAGGAGGAAATTGATAAATTGGACTTGTTCAAAACTTAAAACTTTTTTGCACCAAAGGGCATTATCTGAAGAATATAAAGCAATCCACATAATGGGGAAAAATTTATAAATCATATATCTGATAAGGGATTAATATCCGCAGTATATCAAGAACTCCTACAACTCAACAACAACAACAACAACAACAACAACAAAAAACCCGAAAGAAAAATTGCAAAGGACTTGAATAGACATTTTTCCAAGGAAGATATATAAATGCCCTCTCAGAAAATAACATATGTGGCAAGAATGTAGAGAAAAATAGAACCCTTGTGCATTGCTAGCAGGAATGTAAAATGGTGCGACTGTTGTGGAAAACAGTTTGAGGAACCACCATATTGGTGATGGCTGCACAACAATGTGAATGTACTTGATGCCACTACATTGTAGAGTTAAAAGTGATTAAAATGGTAAATTTTATTCTATGTATATTTTAGCACATTCACTCACACACAAGTCATGATTTCTGATTTAAGCTGTTTTCCCAACAGTGTTTTTTTATCAAACTTTTTATCATCTTGGGTCGCCTCCCTCTCACATTTCCCTCAAAGGTTCTATTAACTTTCTCTCCTTTCAAAATTCTTTACTCATTCCATAGCTTTATCACTTGCAGTTTATGTCTTCCTCCTTAACCAGGGAGGGGGACAAACATAAGAGACTCTTAATCTCAGGAAACAAGCTGAGGGCTACTGGGGGCTTGGTGGGGAGAGGGATAGGACGGCTGGTTAGTGGACATTGAGAGGGTAGTGCTATGGTGAGTGCTGTGAATTGTGTAAGCCTGATGATTCACTGTACCCTGGGGCAAATAATACATTATATGTTAATTAAAAAAAAAGAAAAGGATATTATTTTGGAACTTCTTCAATTTCCCATCATCCTCTAACTTCAGACCTCTGTCCTCTCATCCTTCCTTCTTCTTATCCTCTTATTCCCATCTTCCATTTTCTCAAGAAGTTCTTTTAGTAACACACCTTTTCTAAGTGAACCTCTGTCTCTAACGGAGCCTGCTCCTGGTGTAAATCTATTGAAACTCTCTCATCCTTTTTTTCTTCTTTTCTTTGAAACTTTCTTATTCTTTGTTTTTAATTTATTTAAGCTTTATTTAAACATATAATGTAACCCCACCATCCTCTCCCAACCCCTCTTCCCCCCACCCCCCTCAGTTTGTTTTATGACATTAAGAGTCTCTTTTGGTTTGTCTCCCTCCCGATCCCATCTTGTTTCATTTTTACTTTTCCTACCACCTTAACTCCCACCCCCATTGCATCTCCACTCCCTCATGTCAGGGAGATGAATGGATAAAGAAGATGTGGTATATATATACAATGGAATACTATGCAGCCATCAAAAGAAATGAAATCTTACCATTTGCGACGACATGGATGGAACTAGAGCGTATTATGCTTAGCGAAATAAGTCAACTGGAGAAAGAAACTTTCTTATTCTTAAGCAAGCAAACAAACCCCTTTCTTCTAGCCACTCCATTCAATAAACTTCTTTTGTCATTCAAAGCCTTGAGAGTCTAGACTCCAAATACCTTCTTTACCCACTGCAACTCTAGCATCTTTTCCAATATTTCAACAGCGTAATTATTGCTTAACAAAACTTCATAACAGACTTTCTGAATTCCTAATCCAGTAGACATTTCCAGAGTTTACATATTTAGAAAGGATTCTTGTGTGATCTGTAGGCCCTGGAAGTTCCCCAGACCTCAACGACAGAACCAATTTCATAAAAACACTAAAACATTATGTGCCTTTTCCACTGTGTTGAGATTGCCACAGATGGTGCAAAAACAATGATTTCTAAAACTGTTGGCACTTTAGTGTGAATCAAGGCTGTAGCGCCAAACCATACTAGTATATGGATTCTCCACTTAAAAATAAACATACAGGGACGCCTGGGTGGCTCAGTTGGTTAAGCAGCTGCCTTCGGCTCGGGTCATGATCCCAGTGTCCTGGGATTGAGTCCCACATCGGGCTCCTTGCTTGGCAGGGAGCCTGCTTCTCCCTCTGCCTCTGCCTGCCACTCTGTCTGCCTGTACTCGTGCGCTCTCTCTCTCTCTAACAAATAAATAAAATCTAAAAAAAAAAAATAAACATACACACACACACACACACAATGCTTTTTTCAACTTAATGAACTTTTTGAACCATTAAAATATTTAATTGAAGATTTTATTGAGTCTACCTTTGAGTACACATCACTTAAAATTAGGTGAGGTCACATGGGATGTATGCATAATGTAGCTTTTAATTTTTTTCTTAAGTATGGGGTTATTCTTAAAAACATTTAATAAAAAAGTGTTCTGCTCCCCCCATACTTCCAGAAACAATAGTTACTATGTGTGCTTTATACAAATCTCTTCCTATTCCTCATTGTTTATCAATTTTATGGAGCTATACTTTATATAAAATAAATTCGCACATTATAAAAGTAGAGTGCACTGACTTTTGACAAATGTAAACACCTGTTTTCACAGCACCACCTGTTTACAGGTGGTCTTTACAAGTGGTGTAAACACCTGTTTACAGGTGGTGCTGTGTAAGCACCGCCCAGTCAGGTTCAGGACGTTCATCTCAACCAGTTTTCCTAGGATTGGTTTTACCATCAATTTCTTCTCCAATTCCAGCCCTAGGAAACCACTAATCAGTTTTCTGTTAATTTTGCCTGTTCTAGGATGTCATGTAAGTGCAGTTATATAATATGCACTCCTTCTGTCCCATTTCTTTTGCCCAGCATAGTATGTGGGAGCTGCATCCATGCTGCTGCAGGTATCTGTACTTTCTTCCTTTATTGCACTGAGTATTCTTCCATTACCATTCACCAGCTGATAAAAATTTGAGGTATTCCCATTTTTTGACTATTATGAATAAGGTTTCTATGAACATCTGCGTACTATCCCTTTGTGACATATGTATTCCGTTCTCTTGGGTAAATTCCAAAGTGTGCAGTTACTGTATCATATGGTGAGTATATGTTTAACCAACGCATCTTCGTTCATGTAAGGAAGACTTTCTTTAGAAGCGAAATTGCTCAACCCCAAAAGATTTAAAGTTTTCTAGAGTAATATCACCAAAACGGCAGTGTTGGAGACCCCAGCCTTTATCCCTCCCCACAGAGATTAATGATTACATAGCTCTTATTGAACAAAAACAGCTCACAAAAAAAAGAGGCGATAATCATGTGATGTGATAGAGGTGTTACCCAATGCTGTGGTGGGGTCATTTTGCAATATGTAAGCGTACCAAACACGGTGTGTGCTTTAAACTTACACAGTGCTATAGGTCAATTACATCCTAATAAAGATGGAAAAAATAAAAACAACCAAATTTTTTTTTCCCAAAGCAGTGGTACCCTTTTGTATTCCCACTGGTAGTAAATGAAAGTTCTAGGGGCTCTGCATTCTCTCCGCACATAGTCTGACCAGTCTTCAGCAGCATTGACTGGTACAATAATGGCCACTGCTGTTTTTTGTAAGTCTTTTATAGGCCTAATACATTATTGGTATTATTGTACAGTATTTTTAATCATTATAACCATGATAAGAAAAAAATCACATTAATATATATATATTTTTTAGCTTTTAGGAATGAGGCTCTAATTGGTTTTTGTACTGCTAAGGTCAGAATACTTTGGCATCGAATAGTGAGCATAAAGATAAATCTATTTGTCCAGTGCCCACTGAGCTACCTTGTTCTGATATGTGTAAAATGGTATCCTCTTGTTCTTTTAATTTCCTTGGTTTTGTTTATTGGTGAGCTTGCTTATGCTTTTATTTTTCAGGTGCTTCCTAATCTTTGATGTTTCTTTGCCTTAAAATGCAGGTTGAACTACACCAGAAGTTCTTATGATTGCAAAATTGTATGAATGTGTGCACAGGTATTTTTTCCTAAGGTTTTAAGGAGTTTTCACAGTTTTTATCAGGGTATTAATAGGTCAGTGATGTTAACATTAGATTGTGATACTTAGAATATTAATGTTTTGCAACATCACCAGGTAGCCAGGTTCTTAAAAATTCTTTTTAGGCTGTGTTTAGAGAAGAAAGAAGATACCATCCAATTTTGGTATTCATGATAATTACATTCTTTAAATTCATCTTGGAACACCAAATTAGTGAATACTAGACCATTCATTGCTCTCTCTCTTTTTTTTTTTTTTTTTAGGATTTCTGTTTATTTATTTGACAGAGAGAGATCACAAGTCAGCAGAGAGCCAGGCAGAAAGAGGTGGAAGCAGGCTCCCTGCTGAGCAGAGAGCCCAATGTGGGGCTGGATCTCAGGACCCTGAGATCATGACCTGAGCTGAAGGCAGAGGCTTAACCTGCTGAGCTACCCAGGCGCCACCCGCCCCCCATTCATTGCTCTTATGGGAATTATAAGCCTAGGTTCCTGTGAGACCCTGGTTACAATATTTATGTCAATAAATCAGTACACCTCACTTTAGGTATTTTTCTGCTTATAGATACTCTCATCCAGTATATGTTGTTAAGTCTTAGAGATTGATCTCCTGGACAACTGCACTATAATTAATGCCTGTATAAGCTTATCTAACATATATATTTTCTATGATCTTGGCTTGCATGTTTTCCAGTGAAGTGGAATTAAAGGAACCAATTTGTGTCATCATCTGTGTACATTTGCCAGTATCCTGCAGTAAATTAATGTGGCAAACAAATGCCAAGTGAGGCATAAGTTAAAAAAATGATATTTAGATACCAAATACATCCTCTTTCTAAGAGATAAGCTAAGGAAACTTTGAATGAGAAATGAATATCTTAAGTATTTTATTTATTTGAGAAATCATAAGTAATAAGTGTGCTTTAAATTAAAGTGTGTTTTGGTTTCCACATGCTATTTGTTGTTATAGAGAAATGTGATTAACTTTTATGTGTTGATACTATATCCTGCAACCTTGATGAACTCATTTATTAATTATAGAAGCTTTCTGGAGATTCCTTGGTATTTTCTGTATAAACAGTCATGTGATCTGAAAATAGGGGGAATTTCCTTTCTTTCTGATAGGAATTTTATTCTTTTTTCTTACCTTATCAAAGTGGCTAGAATTTCTAGACTATGCTGAGTAAGAGTTGTTTTGTTCCTAATAAAAGGGGAAAAATTTCAACCTTTCACTATTAAGTTTAATGTTAGCTATAGGTTTTTTTGTAGATGGTCTTTATCATGTTGGGGCAATTTGCCTCTATTCCTATTTTGCTGAGATTTTATCATGAGTGAGTGCTTGATTTAGTTAAACGTTTTCTGGGTCATTTGCTTTGATCATATGATTTTTCTTCTTTAGATTGTTGATATGGTGGAGATGTTTGAACGATTGACCAATCTTTCACACTTGGAATCAATTCCACTTGGTAAAGTTATATAATTCTTTTTATGCGTTGTTGGATTTGAATTGTTATTTTGTTGAGGAATTTTACATTTATGTTCATGAGAGTTCTTGGCTTGTAGTTTTCTTTAGTTGTTTTTTTTTTTAATACTGTGTTCATTTGACTTTGCTATCAAGGTAATGTTGGCCTAATATAATGAATTGGCAAGTGGTTTTTCTCTTCTGTTTTCTATTTAGTGGTCATTTTTCTTTAAATTTTTGTTGAAGTATTTTTCATGAAGCCATTTGTATCCGGAGATTCAATGGTTATAAAATGATTCAGATGACTTGTCTTACATTAGTTTACTAGTTTATGGTTATCATTGAATTGGGTCATTTTTTTCTGAGTTGTCAGAATTATCAACATAAAATTGCTTGTAGTTTTCCCTTATTATGCCTTAATGGCTGCAAGATTCTGGTAAAATATCCCTTGTTTTGTTATTGCTATTAATGTTGGTCTTTTTTCCTTCTCCCCTCCACTTTATAATTTCATTGTTTTGAATTTCAGATTGTGTTATGACTTTTTTCAGTCCTCGATGTAATTTATTTATTTATTTAAAGATTCATTTATTTATTTTAGAAAGTGTGAGAGCAGTCTTGGGGGGAGGGGAGAAATGAAGGAAGTCTTAACCAGACTCCCCACTGAGTGAGGAGCCAGAGGCGAAACTCACTGAGAGGACCCTGAGGTTAGGATCTGAGCCAAAACCAAGAGTTGGATACTTAACTGACTGTGCCACCCAAGTGCCCCTCAAGTATCAATACAATTTATAAAACTAATGAGGAGAAGGATATTCATTGTATAAACCCGTATTTCTGTTGTGTCTATTGGTAGTTGTTCAGGATGGGGCAGGATTCCCTCTTTTATCATTTTCTCTTTGAAGAACTTTAAAGAAGGAATTTTTTACCCTTTAAGAGGAGTAAATCTGCTAATTAAAAATTCTCTTACTTTTCCTGCATCTGAGGATGTCTTTATTTCTCCCTTATTCCTATAGTTTTGTGGGTTCTGGAAACAGTAGTTGGTGGTTCTTTTCTTTTAACAGTTGCAAAAAGGGTGACACTTCCTTCTGGTATTCATGGTTTCAAATGAGAAATCTGCTGTCACTCAAATAAGTGTTTTCCTACAGGTAATATACCTTTTTTTTTTTTCCTGGCTGATTTCAAGATCCCCCCCCCCCCCCCGCCTTCTTCTTACTTTTCAGAATTAAATTTTTATGTGTCTTCACATGTATTTCTTTGTGTTTATCTTATTTGGGATTTATTCAGTTTTTGATTCTGTGGGTTCATGCCTTTTGCTAAATATGGGGTTTTAGCCATTAGTTTTTAGAATGTTCTTTCAGTTCCATTCTCTTCTCTCTCTCTGAGTTTCCTTCTTTTTTTTTTTTTTTAAAGATTTTATTTATTTATTTGACAGACAGAGATCACAAGTAGGCGAGAGGCAGGCAGAGAGAGAGGGAGGAAGCAGGCACCCTGCTGAGCAGAGAGCCCAATTCGGGGCTCGATCCCAGGACCCCGAGATCATGACCTGAGCTGAAGGCAGAGGCTTAACCCACTGAGCCACCCAAGCGCCCCTGAGTGTCTGATGATAGAAATATTGGATCTTATGTTATTGTCTTGAATGTTCCTGAAATCTGTTAATTTTTTTTTTGTCTTTTTTTCTTGGTAAATTGTATTAGTTCTGTAAATCTGTTAAAATTGGGTAAATTCTATTAAACAATTGTTAGGTTCACTAATCCTATTCTGTCTTCTCTATTGTTGAGCCTATTCAGAAAGTTTTGTATTTTTGTTGTTGCATTTGTTATAATTTCTACTTAGTTCTCCTTAGTAATTCTATTCTTGAAATAATTCTATTTCTTGAAATTTTCTATTTTTTCATTTGTAATTTGAGAATTTATAATTGTTGGCTGGAGCAAGATGTCTGATGTCTGATTTAAAATTATGTCAGATGTCTATTATGGGACATTGCTGCTATAAACCTTGGGGATGCATGTACCCCTTGAAATTGCTATGTTTCTGTCCTCTGGATAAATATCTCGAAGTGCAATTGCTGGGTCATAGGGTAGCTCTGTTTTTAACATTTTGAGGAACCTCAATACAGTTTTCCAGAGTTGTGGCACCAGCTTGCATTCCCACTAACAGCGCAGGAAGGTTCCCCTTTCTCCGCATCCTCACCAACATCTGTTGTTTCCTGAGTTGTTAATTTTAGCCATTCTGATGGTGTGAGGTGTTATCTCAGTGTGGCTTTGATTTGTATTTCCCTGATGCTGAGTGATGTTAAGCATTTTTTCATGTGTTTGTTGGCTATTTTTCTGTCTTTTTTGAAGCAATATTGGTTCATGTCTTTTGCCCATTTCTTGACTGGATTTTTCATTTTTTGAGTGTTGAATTTGATAAGTTCTTTATAGATTTTAGACACTAGTCTTTTATCTGACAAGACATTTGCAAATATCTTCTCCTGTTCCATAGGTTGCCTTTTGGTTTTATTGACTGTTTCCTTTGCTGTGCAAAAGTTTTTTGTTTTGAACTATTGGGACATTATTAGGTGATTTCTTTTTTAACCATATCCTGGGTCTTTTGGCTATTGTTAAGAGTCTGGCTCCTCTTTAAATCTTTTAATTTACTAGGCAGTCACTCTGTTTAGATTTGGCATACAAGCCCTGGCCAACTTTTGTGGGCTATGGTTCTGATGAAAATTTCATTTTCAGAGCTTTTGCTGTGCTATTTTGGTCCACTTGATACATGTTACAGCTGGGTGACCGACAGGTCATGGCTGGTGCCACTTGAAAGGGTGGAAGGAGATTTCTAGGCAGGATCAGGGTGCCTCTAGATGGGAAAAAGAATTTCTGAGGCATTTCTGACTCACAGGGATGAAGAGCACTTCCTAGGACTGTCTACTTGTTTTGGCAGGATCCTCCTTGCTGGTGCTACCTGGCTATCCAGTGTCTCTTGAAAGGAGAGGCAAATTTCAGGTCCATGGAGAAAGAGAGCACTTTTCTTGGCTGATTATTGTTTGCAAAACATCCAGTGTATCCCCATACCAGTGGCTTAGCTGTTATTGTCAGAAGGACTCCTGTTTAATCAGGATGAGGAATGAGCATACATGAGCTACATTTTATTATTAGTTTGGGGGTCAGAACCTGCTGGATTTGTTTCCCTTTTTCTTTTGAGTGAAGGGATATAAGATGATTTGCTGCCGTATTGTTCTCCCAGTCTTGGAGTCACACACTGGCTTGCTTTTTCTTAGGGACTTTCAGGGCAAGACGTTATTATTTTTGGAGTATGCTAATATATTTCGATAAGAAAGGCAGTAGAAGATACCCCAAAATTTCATATAGGATTTATTTGGTTGGAGATAGGCAGCAGTTAAAAGAAGGGGAGATTCAGATGTCAACAAGGTAAAGAAACCTAATTGGTCAAGGTGGAGACCATCTACCAACTGGTTCCATTCCTAGTCAGGTCCCAAACAGGTATGTCAATTAAGCTTCCTTTTTTGTCTTCTGTAAGATGAGCAGTTCGGCCTAAATGAACTTTGGGGTCTCTTTCACCTCTCATGTATATAAGCTAAAATCCATCCATTTTTCTTGTAGTTAAGTGAGGGTAACAGGCCAGGTATCTGTCACACCCCACAAATATCTCCTAGCAGTTGAGGCATTAGGTTTGGGGAAGACAGGGCATAGAGACCAGATATGGCATATCTGCTTGTACCACAAAGACAGTATGATCATGTGTTCACTAATTACTTATTTGTGCATTTGGTTCGTCATCACTAATGTGCTTACTCTGGGCTAGTTTTATTCCAGCTTCCATAAAAGTAAAATGAGACCGGTTCTACCCCATGTTGTTCAGCCACTCATTTGGCAATATTGGCCAATAAACACACACTCAGTAATATGAATAAGTAACTTAAGAGGCCAAAATGTAGAATGTGATTAGACTCAATATGCAAGATAGTAGCACCAATTCTCTATGAAGCTGCCTAGAAAATCGTGGACTATTGTTTAAACACAATAGACCTCAAAGCCTTAGGATCTCTGCCCCCTACCCCCCACCCCCTGCTTAAGCAAGCTCCAGTGATTCTGCAAGCTTTAATACATTGAGCAAACATGAACTACAAGTGCTGTCACCTTGTTGTTATTCATTGTGCTGTGTAATTGGATGAAGCAGTTCTAGTTTGCCTCTTCCCTTTGAAGCAACCAGTTAGTCCACAAAGCAGTCTTCTGACATCTGCTCCTGGGGTGGTTACAGAATCTCAGGATTCAGCACTTCAGAGACTGTCTCGCCTGGTTAATAGCACAGTCTCTCACTTCCTCCAGGCTGGGGCTGGTACCATCACCTTGGACAAGCAGGTAATCAGATAGCCCTTGGCTCCAATCATAAACTCTTAGAATAAAAAGGACCTTAGAAGCAAAATCAGCAGCACCATAAATTAAATTACAAAATATACTTAGCAAAAAATAAACACTTAACAGAATAAGCAGTGTCATAGGGTGCTGTCTGCCCTACAAGTTTTGTTCTCCAGATAGTTATCCCTCCCTCCCTGTCTACCTTCTGGAAACCACTTATCTTTTTGGTCTCTATAGTTTTGCCTTTTCCAAAATATCATATCCTTGGGATCAAGCTGTATTTAACCTTTTCAGCTTTTTTTTTTCACTTAATCATATGCATTTAAGATTCTTCCATATCTTTTCATGGCTTGATAACTCATTTCTCTTTAGTGCTAAATGATAATCCATTATATGAATGTACCACTGTTTGCTTATCCCATCACCTTTTAAAGGACATCTTTGTTGCTCCAAGTTTTGGCAATTATGAATAAAGCTTCTATAAACATTTGTGTGTAGGTGTTAATGTGGACGTAAGTTTTCAGTTCACTTGGGTAAAAACCTAGGAGTATGACTGTTGCATCATGTGGTGTATCTGTGTTTAGCTTTGTTAAGAAACTGCTGCTAAAGTATCTTCCAAAATGGCAGTGCCAGTTTGCATCTCCAGCAAGCGAGAGTTCTTGTTGCACCATATCTTCACCAGCTTTGGTGTTGTCGGTGCCGGTGCCGGTGCCTTTGATTATAGCCATTCTAGTAGATGTGTAGTGGTGTCTTATGGTTGTCTGAATTTGCAATTCCCTGGTGGCAAATAATGTTGAGTACCTTTTTGTATGCTTATTTGTCATCTGCATATCTTCTTTGGTGAGATCTGTTCAGATCTTTTGCCCCCCTTTGAATTATACTGTTTTTCGTATAATAGAGCTTTAAGAGTTCTTTGTATATTTTGAATACAAGTCCTTCATCAGATATGTGTGTGGTTTTTTTTTTGAATGGTAAATTCACATTTTTTTCTTTCTTTTTTTTTTAATTTTTAAATTTTTTTATAAACATATAATGTATTATTAGCCCCAAGGGTACAGGTCTGTGAATCACCAGGTTTACACACTTCACAGCATTCAATCATTATTATTTATTATTATTATTATATTATCATATCATATATTGTATTATATTATATTGTTATGATTAAACCTAGAGTCACCTCGATTTTTTCCTGTATTATCTTCTAGCAGTTTTATAGCTTTGATTTTACATTCAGGTCTGTGATGAGTTTTGAGTTAAGTTTTATGATAAGTATAGAGTTAATATCTAAGTTCATCTTTAAAATGATTGTCCAGTTATTCCAGCATCATTTGTGGAAAAGACTGTTCTTTTTCCATTAAATTACTTTTGCTATCTTTGTCAAGCTCAGTTGCTATTACTTGTATGGGTCCATTTCTGGCTCTTTGTTTATGTTCCATTGATACATTGGTCTGTTCTTTCACCAACAGTACATTATTTTAATTACTCTTGCTTTATAGAAAATTTTGAAGTCAGATAGTATCATTTCCCTCATAAAGAAGACTTTGATTTTCTTTTTTCAGTGTTGTGTTGGGAATATGTCAGAACTAGTAGGCAAATAAGTGTTGGAGCATCTAATGCACAGTGTAGTGATTATAGTTAGCAGTACTGTATTATAAACTTCAAAGTTGATAGGAGACAGGATCTTAATTGTCCCCTACAAAAAAAGATGATAATTATATGGCATTGTAAAAGTGTTAGTTTAGTTGAAGCTACAATGGTAATCATATTGCAATATCTAAATATATCAACATGTTGTACACCTTAAACTATACAATGTTATATGTCAATTAACAAAAGAAAGAATATGCTTCCCATAGCTATATTCTTATATTAAAAAAATATTGTGTTGGTTATTCTGGATCTTTTGCCTTTCCACGTAAAGTTTAGGTTCAGTTTGCAGATGTCCACCAAGCAATTTGCTGGGATTTTAATTAGGAAATTCTTGAATCTATAGATGAAGGTGGGAAGAACTTACATCTTAACAGTATTGAGTCTTCTTATTTATGAACATGGAATATCTCTGTGTTTATTTAGATCTTTGATTTCCTTCATTAGAATTTTGTAATTTTTCCCTATAGGTTTTATAATATTTTGTTAGATTTACATCTAAATATTTCATTTTTGGGCATGTTAATATAAATGGTGCTTTGTTTTTTATTTCAAGTTCTAATTGCTCATTGCTAGTATATAGGAAAGATAAATTGACTTTTCCATGGTAACAAAACAAAATTTTTGACACATTCTGATGTTTAAAGCAAGTCACAAAGGGAAAGACTACTGAAGGTATGAATATTGAGTTTCATTGAGGGCTACCTAAGAGATCCCCACACTGGAGGAGTAATCTACACCTGAACTATCAGTGAACCACCAGAGCCTCCTTCCATTCGTGCCCTAACTTGTATGGTACTGGTGAGGTCCTGCAAGTCAATTTCTAGTGTGGGCAGAGGGAGGCTTTGTGGTGAGACTCAAACAGAAAGTTCTAATGATGAAACCCTCACCATGTGCAAAGAGTTAGGATTTGCAGTGTATTTCCCAGGTGCTTCTTGACAGTGTCAGGACATCTAAGGTTTGGTGACTTCCTTCTGGTTTGTACATTATGTCAGAAAGAGTATTATTTTAAAAACCAATTCTAAGTCTAACAGCCTTTGGGGACGTTTTTAAACTAATTTTGAAGAGGAAGAATAAATAGGAAGTCCAGTCTACTCTGTTACAAGATGTACTATACAGATAATCAAGATTGTATGGTATTGGCTGAGGGATAGTCACAGAGATCAAGGGAGTAAGAACTGAGAATCCAGAAATAAACCCACACAAATAGTAGCTCAGTAGATTCTTGACAGAGGTTCAGAAACAATTCTATGGAAAAAGGATAGCCTTTCAACAAATGGTGATGGAGAAATTGGACATCCATAGATTCTCCCGTCTAAAAAAATGAAAGAAAAAAGAATCTTAAATTCCACATATGAGTGAAATTGCATGGTATTTGTCTTTCTCTGACTGACTTATTTTGCTTAGCATGATACTCTGTAGCTCCATCCACATTGTTGCATATTTAAGAAACAAAACAAATGAATATAGGGGGAAAAACAGAAATGCAAACTAAGAAACAGACTCTTAACTATAGAGAACAAATTGATGGTTACCAGAGGAAGAGGTGATGGGGATTAAGGAGGGCACTTGTGATGAACACCTTATGGTGTCAAATGGAAGTGTTGAATCACTAAATTCTGCATCTGACTAATATTACGTTGTATGCGAACTAACTGGAATTTAAATAAAAACTTGGAAGAACAAAAAAGAAAAAAGAAAAAAGCTTGACCTAAAACCTCATACAAAAATAAACTCAAAATTGACTTTTATTTTTTAGTTTAAGTATTTTTTTATTAATTATTTTTATTAACATATAATGTATTATTTGCCCCAGGGGCACAGGTCTGTGAATTGTCAGGCTTACACACTTCACAGCACTCACCATTTCACTTATCCTCCCTAAAGTCCATAACCCAACCAACCTCTCCATTCCCCCACTCCCCCCAGCAACCTTCAATTTGTTTTGTGAGATTAAGAGTCTCTTATGATTTGTCTCCCTCCCAATCCCATCTTGTTTCATTTTTTCCTTCCCTACCCCCCAACCCTCCACTCTACCTCTCAAATTCCTCATCTCAGGGAGATTGAATGATAATTGTCTTTCTCTGATTGGCTTATTTCGCTTAGCATAATACCCTCTAGTTCCATCCACATCGTTGCAAATGGCAAGATTTCATTTCTTTTGATGGCTGCATAGTATTCCATTGTATATATACACCACTTCTTCTTTATCCATTCATTTGTTGATGGACATCTAGGTTCTTTCCATAGTTTGGTTATTGTGGACATTGCTGCTATGAATATACGGGTGTACGTGCCCCTTTGGATCACTACATTTGTATCTTTAGGGTAAATACCCAGTAGTGTGATTGCTGGTTTGTAGGGTAGCTCTATTTTCAACTCTGTGAGGAACCTCCATGCTGTTTTCCAGAGTGGTTGCACCAGCTTGTATTCCCACCAACAGTGTAGGAGGGTTCCCCTTTCTCTGCATCCTGTCCAACATTTGTTATTTCCTGACTTGTTAATTTTAGCCATTCTGACGGTGTGAGGTGGTCTCATTATGTTTTTTTTTTTTAAGATTTTATTTATTTATTTGACAGAGAGAGATCGCAAATAGGTAGAGAGGCAGGCAGAGAGAGAGGAGGAAGCAGGCTCCCCGCCCAGCAGAGAGCCCGATTCGGGGCTCGATCCCAGGACCCTGAGATCATGATCTGAGCCGAAGGCAGAGGCTTTGCCCACTGAGCCACCCAGGCGCCTCTCATTATGGTTTTGATTAGTATTTTCCTGATTCTGAGTGATGTTCAGCATTTTTTCATGTGTCCTTTGGCCATCTGGATGTCTTTTTTGCAGAAATGTCTGTTCATGTCCTCTTCCCATTTTTTTTTTTTTTTTAAAGATTTACTTATTTATTTAACAGAGATCACAAGTAGGCAGAGAGGCAGGCAGAGAGAGAGGAGGAAGCAGGCTCCCTGCTGAGCAGAGAGCCCGGTGTGGGGCTCAATCCCAGGACCCTGAGACCATGACCCAAGCTGAAAGCAGAGGCTTAACCCACTAAGCCATCCAGGTGCCCCCTCTTCCCATTTCTTGATTGGATTATTTGTTCTTTGGGTGTTGGTTTGATAAGTTCTTTATATATTTTGGGTACTAGCCCTTTATCTGATATGTCATTTGTGAATATATTCTCCCAGTCTGTCAGTTGTCTTTTGGTTTTGTTGACTGTTCCCTTTTCTGTGCAGAAGTTTTTGATCTTGATGAAGTCCAAATAGTTCATTTTTGCCGTTGCTTCTCTTGCCTTTGTCGATGTTTCTAGAAAGAAGTTGCTGTGGCTGAGGTCAGAGAGGTTGCTGCCTATGTTCTCCTCAAGGATTTTGATGGATTCATGTCTCACATTGAGGTCTTTCATCCATTTTGAGTCTATTTTTGTGTGAGGTGTAAGGAAATGGTCCAGTTTCATTTTTCTGCATGTGGCTGTCCAATTTTCCCAACACCATTTCTTGAAGAGACTGTCTTTTTTTCATTGGACATTCTTTCCTGCTTTGTCAAAGATTAGTTGACCATAGAGTTGAGGGTCTATTTCTGGGCTCTCTAATCTGTTCCATTGATCTATGTGTCTGTTTTTGTGTCACTACCATATTGTCTTGATGATTACAGCTTTGTGATGGAGCTTGAGGTCTGGAATTGTGATACCACCAACTTTGGCTTTCTTTTTCAACATTCTTCTGGCTATTCGGGGTCTTTTCTGTTTCCATATAAATTTTAGGATTATTTGTTCCATTTCTCTGAAAAAAATTGATGGTATTTTGATAGGGATTGTATTAAACGTGTAGATTGCTTTAGGTAGCATAGAGATTTTCATAATACTTTTTCTTCCAATCCATGAGCATGGAACGTTTTTCCATTTCTTTGTGTCTTCCTCAGTTTCTTTCATGAGTACTTTATAGTTTTCTGAGTACAGATTCTTTGCCTCTTTGGTTAGGTTTATTCCTAGGTCTCTTATGTTTTGGGTGCATTCCTAGGTCTTTTATGTTTTGGGTGCAATTGTAAATGGAATTGACTGCTTAATTTCTCTTTCTTCTATCTTGTTGGTGCATAGAAACGCAACAGATTTCTGTGCTTTGATTTTATATCTTGACACTTTACTGAATACCTGTACAAGTTCTAGCAGTTTTGGAGTGGAGTCTTTTGAATTTTCCACATAAAGTATCATATCATCTGCTAAGAGTGAGAGTTTGACTACTTCTTTGCCAATTCAGATGCCTTTAATTTCTTTTTGTTTTCTGATTGCTGAGGCTAGGACTTCTGGTAATAGAAGTACTATAAGTACTTCTAGTACTTGAATAGCAGTGGTGATAGTGGACATCCCTGCTGTGTTCCTGATCTTAGCGGAAAAGCTCTCAGTTCTCCCCCCATTGAGAATGATATTTGCTGTTGGTTATTCATAGATGGCTTTGATGATATTGAGGAATATACCCTTTATCCCTATACTTTGAAGGGTTTTGATCAAGAAAGGATGCTGTACTTTTGTCAAATGCTTTTTCAGCATCTATTGAGAGTATCATTTGGTTCTTGTTCTTTATTTTATTAATGTATTGTATCACATTGATTGATTTGTGGATGTTGAACCAGCCTTGCAGCCCAGGAATAAATCCCACTTGGTTATGGTGAATAATCTTTTTTTTTTTTTAAAGATTTTATTTATTTATTTGTCAGAGAGAGTGAGCACAGGCAGACAGAGAGGCAGACAGAGGCAGAGAGAGAAGCAGGCTCCCTGCTGAGCAAGGAGTCCGATGCGGGACTCGATCCCAGGATGCTGGGATCATGACCTGAGCCGAAGGCAGCTGCTTAACCAACTGAGCCACCCAGGCATCCCATGGTGAATAATCTTTTTAATGTACTGTTGGATCCTATTGGCTAGTATTTTGGTGAAAATTTTTGCATCCGTGTTCATCAAGGATATTGGTCTGTAATTCTCTTTTTTGATGGGGTCTTTTTCTGGTTTTGGGATCAAGGTAATGCTGGCCTCATAAAATAAGTTTGGCAGTTTTCCTTCCATTTCTATTTTTTGGAACAGTTTCAGGAAAATAAGTATTAATTCTTCTTTAAATGCTTGGTAGAAATCCCCTAGGAAGCCATCTGGCCCTGGGCTCTTGTTTGTTAGGAGATTTTTTGATGACTGCTTCAATCTTCTTACTGGTTATGGATCTGTTCAGGTTTTCTATTTCTTCTGGGTTCAGTTTTGGTAGTTTATATGTCCCTAGGAATGCATCAGTTTCTTCCAGATTGTCAAGTTTGCTGACGTATAGTTGCTCATAATATGTTCTTATAATTGTATTTCTTTGGTGTTGGTTGGGATCTCTACTCTATCATTCATGATTTTATTTATTTGGGTCATTTCTCTTTTCTTTCTGATAATTATGGCCAGGGGTTTATCAATCTTATTAATTCTTTCAAAGAACCGGCTCCTAGTTTCGTTGATTTGTTCTACTGTTCTTTTGGTTTCTATTTCATTGATTTCTGCTCTGATCTTTATTATTTCTCTTCTCCTGCTGGGTTTAGGCTTTCCTTGCTGTTCTTTCTCCAGCTCTTTTAGGTGTAAGGTTCGGTTGTGTACTTGAGACCTTTCTTGTTTCTTGAGAAAAGCTTATATGGCTATATACTTTCCTCTCAGGACCACCTTTGCTGTGTCCCACAGATTTTGAACAGTTGTGTTT
>ML107259.1:59989-74748 GCA_003697995.1 Taxidea taxus jeffersonii
GATGCCTTATGGACTTTCTTAATTCTGTGTCTAGTTCAAGTAAATGCCAGTAAGTGTGTATATTTGCTATAGTGTCTCAGGAAAATGCCAAAAGAGGTGGGGCCAGATAAAATACAGAACACCCAATTAAATTTGAATTTCAGATAATGATTTCTGTAGTGGAAATATGTGCTATACATAGTATAAATTTGTTCCATATAATATTTGGGAAATATTTATACTGTAAAATTATTCATAAAATTGGGCATCCTGTATTTTTACTTGCTAAATTTGGCTACCCTATGAAGGGGGATGGCATAATGCACGTGAAAATTCCAGAAGTCAACATTCTCCATCCCTTTCCATCTCCCATAACATGGAGCAGATGGTCCCAAAGTCATCCCTACCCTCGCTTCCACGCTAAGCTCCCAAGAACAACTGACTTGGTCTCAACAGGACCTGGCTTGTTCCGATTCCACAGCAAATCTTCTACTTCTTTGCTTTATATTCACATTCACCCTTCATTCATTATCTCTATTGAGACCACAGATCTGGTACTGGCTTAACTGCTCTTTTAAACTCTTTCCTCTGGAAAGGTTGTAAATATTTATCATTCATTGTTTTTCCCTTGTTGGAATAGGCTAAAGTCACAAATAAACAGTTCTGCAACTTTGCTTCTAGCATTCTTACGTCACAGCTTCTCTTCAAGGATGTGTTCTTTTCTAGTATGTTCTGTGATGCATTGTAGCTTAGATTCTTCCCTTAAAACACCATTAAGGCAACTTCCATTAGGATTACTTATGCCATCTTGGTTGCCTTCAGGTTCTTCCTTGAAATTTTCCTTTAACTTCTAATGGAGGCCATCATCAAGATGACCTGCCCAAGGTGAGGGAGTAGCTGGGGACTGAAATCTAGCGTGTACTCTGCTCTCCAGCCCATGCTAACTGTCCTAGGCTATGAGGTCCAATAAATAACACTCTTACTTCACTTGAGTCCTGAGAAATATTGAGAGAAATTTGAAGAATTCAGGCAGATGGAGAATAAAATATTTATTATAGGCCAAGATAGGTTGAAAGACAGGATTAGATATGAGCCAGCAATGGATTCTAATTCTGGCCCGAAGAATTAGACAGACATACAACCTAGTCATAGAAATTACTGGACCCTCAATGTGGGGCACTGCCCCAAGAAGAACCTGAGGTAGGAGGAGAAGACCAGAGTATGCACTTCCTTTGGATAGCTAGCACCCCCATGAAGAAACTGGCAGCTTTTCTCCCAAACCTACCCACAGGCAATGTCATGGGTTATATGTGTTGGACACCTGTTGTGAGCCACTTCACATGCTGTCACCCCACTTCCTAATCCAGCTGCTAATGAGCCTGTCAGTTCTGCACAGGGTTTGAATGCCTTTGCACATTGCAACCTGGAAATACCTTGTTCCCATCTTGCTTCTAGTTCCAGGGCTTTTCTGATGCTTCAGCAGGGATGGGTATACTTGACATGTGTACAAGTACAACCTGAGTTTGCACCTACGAGGTCACCTTTGACCAGGGGGGATGAAGGCTGGTAGAGTAGATGCTTCCCTCGTTTTTCCTCTGCGTGGACAGTTCTGAGATACATTTTAGAAGGTTCATGGAATCAGGTACCAGTGGCTACCTCATTGTATTAGCTTTCTCTCTTTTCCTGTACCACTCTTTTCTCTTTTATTCCCTGAGATCATTTCCTTCATTGATTCCAGGCCTGTAAGACTTTGTCTATGGCTCTGTTTTCAGAGAATCCAGGCTGAGACACTAGGGAAGGAGGAGGGGATGAGAGAGTAAAGAGAGGCAAAGAGTGTTATGTTATTGGGTGTCCTTCTACCTGGAAGGAAAAATCGAATGGAGTGTAAGAACTTCTTCTTTAGTGCGGAAAATAACAGGGTTTCCATACAGACTAAGGGTGGAAAAGATCTTCTTTAATCAGTTCAATTCTCAGATAGCAAAAAAGCTAAGAAAATTAGTCCTCTTTTTACTAGATCTGAAAGGAGATGAAAACAAGCTGACAAGGTAGAGGATTAATTCTAACCAATTCTAACCATGGATACAAGGCTTCTAAGCGATGGAAGCCCCCAGTCAGAAGGAGCTCACATCAGAAAGCACTTGCTCTGAGCAATAAAACAAACCCCCCCAAGCCTCCCAAAAATGACTGGACAGATTTAGCACTCTTTAGTTCTGTATGATTAGTTGTATATATACAGTTGTTTTTATGTGAATCTTATGGGCATAATGGATATCAAAGCCGTAATTTTAAATATACCTCCTCTTTCACAGTAGTTGAGGTGTGTGCATGTGTGTGTGTGTGTGTGTGTGTGTTTAAGATTTCTTTTTTTTTTTTTAAGATTTTATTTATTTATTAGTTAGAGAGAGAGGGAGCACAGGCAGACAGAGAGGCAGGCAGAGAGAGAGGCAGGCAGAGGGAGAAGCAGGCTCCCCGCCAAGCAAGGAGCCCGATGTAGGACTCGATCCCAGGACGCTGGGATCATGACCTGAGCCGAAGGCAGCTGCTTAACCAACTGAGCCACCCAGGCGTCCCAAGATTTCTTTTTTTTTTTTCTTTTTTTTTACTTTATTTAAGCTTTATTTAAACATATGATGTAACCCCACCACCCTCACCCAACCCCTCTTCCCCCCACCCCCCTCAGTTTGTTTTATGATATTAAGAGTCTCTTTTGGTTTTTCTCCCTCCCGATCCCATCTTCTTCCGTTTCCAAGATTTCTTTTTTTAAGTGACCTCTACACCCATTGTCGGGCTTGAACTCACCACCTTGGGATCAAGAGTCTCATGTTCTTCTAACTGAGCCAGCCAGGCATTCCTAGAATGGTTTGTTTTGACTAGAAGAGAACATACTGCACACCTACAATGTGCAGAAAAATCGCTGGTCAAAAGGACTTTCTGTTGTCATAAGTGCAGTGTAGTCTGCCACCACGGTTTATGTCTGGGCAATAGTATCCCCCTGGGGAGCCTGCACTGTGTATTACATGGGCAAAAACGGCTTCTGGGAAACTAGGCTTGTCTCATAGTGCTGATTCTGGTTACTGCACAGCCCAAACATTTTTTTTATCTCCAGCTTTGATGTCTGTCCCAATCTATAATCTTTCTTGCATGGTGCTGAATCATACCACTGAACTCACTTTAGTCAGCGGTGGCTTGTTGCTCCTACCAAGCTTTTAAACTGACACCACAGAATAAGTCCCATTTGAGCTCATTGTTAAATCCTTTTTATGGGATAGGAATTACCTGTGAGCAGAAGCTCCTCACAAAAACATATACTCCATGCAAGAGAGCTCAGAAAGTCTTGGGGTGAATGGGCCTCAGGCCAGGAAGCATCCATCATGGCTAGAGTGTTTCTGTCACAGCTGGGAACTTTCCTGTTGAATCACTGTCTGCCATCCATACCGAAACAGCAGTCTTTGGAATTTTGAATATGGTGTTGCCAACTTGAATGTTCCCCAGTTACTCTTTTTAGAAAGACAGCTTATTTTCTTGAATAGAGATTAGGTTTGTAAATATGTTCTCATTAGCAGGGAAGAATTGGGCACATCTCCAGAAAGCCCTGGCCATCCCGAGATTCTCCTGGATGCAGAGCAGCTCTGGGTGGCCTTTAGAGGGAGTTCCTTCTCAGGGCTGTCCTTTCTGCCAGGCCGATGCAGAGCTGAATCATTAAGGACACAATGGAAAGGGAGGGGCAAAAGTGAGGCCTTTATATTTCCTCTTCAGGGACACAGCTCACATCATACCTGCCAAATTGTCCACTGCACCCTGGAAAGCAAAAAAGGTAAAGAGATATATTTCTGTACTTCATTGTTTGGGCTATGTTTGTTGTCTGAGAGGAGGAGATAAGAGTAGTAGAATACAGCAGCTGGACAGGTGTGTAATGAGCCAAATGAGCATGAAGATTATTCTTTGATAGTGTGGCTTTTGCTGATGTCTTGATGAATACATTAACATGTTTGTTAATACATTAACACTGATGGTGTGCATTTTTTGAATCCTTGAGGCAGGCTGACTTAATTTCAAACCTCTCATTTGTTTAGCAAAATAGATCTCTGTTGATATTTTCTACTTACTAATAACCCTTGTTCAGAGCAGAGCTCGTTACACATGGCTCTGGCCTGTGTGATAAAACTTTTCTTAGTTCCTTAGGAGATCTTAACGGCACTGGAGTGGCCTTATTAAGAACTTGACATGTTGGAATGTTCTGTCCTCTTGCAATATTTTAGTGACAGTATCCTCTTTTAAGATATGTTTCTCCCTCACATTTCCTGAATAGTTCTACTTTTCTAGAGATCCTCCTTCTTAACCTGGAAGGGCTATAGCCTTGGGCATCCTTTTCCTGTTTTTCTCCCATGAGAGCTTCCAGAAGACACATTCCTTTTGCTTGGGAGGGATTTTTCTCTATCTGAAAGCCGACAGAAGCATACACTAAAAGAAATTTTCTGCCATTCCTTCCTTCTTTGGGAGCTCACTTCAAAGTCCTTCCATGGGTCTGTGGATCTGCAGTACACCTCTGTGTGACTTGGGACTTATGTCTTTCATGGTGTCCTCTTTTCTCAAACCAACTGCATAATATCAATTAGACTAGAAATTAGAAAATATTTATACTATTGATTTCTCTAATGCATATCCATTATTGTGTGATTGTGCAAGACATGGTTCATTTCACAGGTGGGTTTTCCCTGCCCTCAAGGGGTGCTAAGTCTAGTGAGGAAGACTAACCTATTCAGTGAATAAGAATCTCTAACTTCATCCACACATTTGTGTCTCAGTATCTCACAAAGACAACCACTCAGATCTACAGGAAACAGTCAATTAAGGTTATTGCATAAAATCCACTGAACACCAGGTTAACGTGGATACTTTGTTGTGCTCACAGCCAGAAGGGTGAAATTTCAGAAAATGGATGATGAAAGTAGAGCTCTTAAGAGTTAGGTTAATGATAGTGAAAACTCTGTCTTGCAAATAAATATGCCAAATACCAAAGGTCATGCATTAATTCATAGTATATATTCCCAGTAGTTTTTGAGAAAAACCTAAACCTAAAGCTTTTCTTCTTGGTGCTATGAATTAAATGCTTGAAGAACTAGAAGATCTTATTGCGAAGTGAGGCAAATAATACCATATTTTAATAACCATTAACTATTAGAGTAAACCTATTGATACCTTGTATCTTAGACAAAGTTTCTTAACTTTTCTGGAAAGATGCTATCCTTATAGAATAGGGATAATAATGGTGATGCCATGAAAATAAAACCATTTTACCTAAATTAAAGCTTATTATCTGAGTAGTATCCAATGGCAAGTGGAAAGAGCATGGATTTCAGAACAGAGGGGCTGGTGTTCAAATCCTGGCTCCCTCTCTTACAGTGTATGAATTCCCAAACCCTCACTGTCTTGTCTTCAAAACTGGGGTAACACAATCCATCTTGTAGGACTTAAATTCTGAATAATGTATGCAGTGCTTGGCATATACACGAAATCTGAAATTCAGTCATTTCCTTTACAGAGTAATCTCACACAGGTGTGTAAATGGGTGTGTGTGATGATGCCCATCATAGCTCTTTTGCTGATGGTGTGGAGGAGGAGGCCATTTGGGTGTCTGCCTCTGGGGAGTGGATAGGCAAAATGTGAGAGCACAAAAACATAGTACTTAAAAGCAACAGAGGATGTTTCCAGAGTAAACTGGATGAGTCTTAAAAATGTAGTACTCAGTGAAAAATAAATTATTTAATGTAAGCTCATTTATGAAAATGAAAAATGCATAAAATAAAGAAGCATTTTTAAGGACACATGTAAATAAAAGAACATGCTTTAAACAAATGATAAGTGTTGTCTATGGGGATGGAGGAGAAAGGAAATGAATTGGGTTGAAGTCAATAAGCAAAGAAGAGAATTGTGGCCCAGTGATGGCTGTGCCAAGAAAACCAAGGGGTATGATTACTTCAGTCCTCTATGCTTGTGGTTAAAAAAGAAGAAAGAAACAAACAGATTAATAATAGAAAAGTACATAGGGTGCCTGGGTGGCTCAGTTGGTTGGGGGACTGCCTTCGGCTCAGGTCATGATCTCGGGGTCCTGGAATCAAGTCTGCATCAGGCTCCCTGCTCAGTGGTGAGTCTGCTTCTCCTTCTGCCCCTCCCCCTGCTCATGCTCTCTCTCTCTCTCTCTCACACACACACAAAAATAATTTAAAAAAATTTTTAAAAAATAAAAAAATAATGTAAGAGAGCATGGCTCACATAGGTGATCTATGAGTATATCCTTACACCCTTTCCCTAGGTGCCTCCCTAATTCTAGGGCTACTTAACTCTGCTATAAAGGCAGGCTTTTTACAATGACAATGTGACATAGATTTAAGAAGAATAAAGTTTACATTTACTTCTAAATCTGAAATTGCATTCTAGATCCTGACTTCATTAGCTAACTCTATATACTGAAATACAGAATGCAGTATGAAGAGACTAAGGTTTGGACATGCTATGTTACTGGACCAAAATTAGTTTCTTATTAAAGCAACGAAATAGAGAACTTTCAAGGATGTTATTATTATTAGACCTGTTACAGAGAGCTCTATTACAATTAACTTGAAGAACAGAGTCCTGTTAAAGGTATATGCTAGTATTTTCATTAAATAAGATGAGTAAAACTTTTGTGTTATATACCTTTAAAAAAACTGTTGGGACCAAAGAAAAGTACAGTCCAGGCTTGTTATATATAACTTCTAGGTTCTGTTATACTATGCTGGGTGGTCTGATGAATGGAATAGTAGCATCTAGTCCTTAATGATTATTTTGGGAGAACCAACTTCAATTATAGGAATGTGTCATCACCATTTTTTTTGCCATACAGATTTGGTGGGTTATTATTTTGAAAGTCCACGAGTGACATGTTTCCTTCCATTCTCTCTCTGCCTGAGAAGTGCTGAGCTGTGCAATCTCCTCCCTGCCCCAGATCTGAGGACTTCACCCTAGGCCTTGGATTTGTTTGTCTCATAAGGTGCAAAGCCCTATGTTTTAGTGACATGTGTGACACTAACGCCTAAATCAGTAACCCAACAGTGTCACACCCCAGAGAACACACTTCCAGTGAGCTCAGCTCAGATATGTACTGTCTGAAAACAAGGCAAGTTAGTAACTAAAATAAATAGACCCAGGTGGCGATAACAGCCTGGCTGTCTGTCATAATAGCCTGGAGAATATGAGCCTAGACTTGGTTTCTACAAGAGTGCACAGCTATAATCTAGAAGATGAGAGGAAGAGGAATGAAGTAGTTCCATATCGCTGGGGGACTAAATGAGGGAAAAAATGTAGCTGGGCTAGAAATGTGGGAGTGTGAGGTAGGTAGGCTGATTGGTTCTAGCAGACATGGTGTATAAAGGAATCCTGAAAGAAATCCTGCAAGTAACAGGAGACTCAGTCAAAACGAGTTAAAGTATAAGGAAACATCATCTTACATGACAAGAAATCCCACGGTAGCACAGATCCAGGGCCAGTTAATCTGCCTACTCAGTTCTGTCTACCTTTCCTCTCTGCCATCTGACTTACCCTCTTGGGGGGGCTACGTCACAGTCACATAATAGCTGTCATGATAGTAGTCATGTGAAGACAAAACAGCTCTGAGACGGGGAGGGCTGGCTTCCCCCTGTGAATCTTTTATCAAAGGGAGGCCTCTTCTAGAAGCTCTGCAGTGACTTTTGTCCTTTATTGGCAAAAATTATGGCACCTTCAGATCTTTAAAATTCTATTTATTTCCCCCCCAAACTTGAGTGAGGAGTAATTGACATATATAATATTGTATATTTAAGGGGTACAATGTAATGATTTCATACACATCAACATTGTAGAATGTTTCCCAAGATTACATCCATCAGCTTACATAGTTAATTGGTTTTTTTTTTTTTCTTTTCCTTTGGTGAGAATGCTTAAGATCTACCCGCAGCAACTTTGAACTACACATTACTGAACTACACATTATTAACAGTAGTCACCATGCTGTACATTAGAACCTCACAATTTCTTCTTATAACTCAAAGTCTGCACCTAATTAGTCACTGATGTGGGATAGAGAATTATCTCAATTGGATTTAGCCAGGCAAGGCTTGCTCCTCGGGCATGGAGCAGGCATGAAGGCATGAAGCCTTCTCTGAAGTACATGGCTAAGTGAAAGTTACTTCATGAGATCTGTGTTTTCTTAGCAAAGATGAAGGGAAGGGAAGGGCTGAACAGTAGGCATTCAGCTTTTTTACTGAGCCATCTAGGGAGAATTTGAAGGTATCTGGAAATAGAAAAGTGTTCTCCTCCTATGAGGCTGTGAAGGGAGGCAGTCTAGTGGGACAGCATTTCATTTGGCTGAGCTTGTGTAACTTGAACATTTTTCTTTTTCCTTTTTTTGAACATTTTATTTATTTGAGAGAGAGAGAGAGAGAAAGAGAGAGAGAACAAGAGTGGGGGACAGAGGCAGAAGGAGAGGGACAAGCGGACTCCCCGCTGAGCCAGGAGCCTGATTCAGGGCTCAATCCCAGGACGCCAAGAGCATGACCCAAGCTGAAGACAGACGCTTAACCAACTGAGCCACCCAGGTGCCTGAGCTTGAGAATTTTTCTGTGCAAATTCCAGGATGAGGGGGAGTCTGATGGTATGGACGCTAAGAACACAAAAACTTAATTCCTTCTGCTCTTTTGTGACAAACAATTTTAAATGTACACAAATGATAGACAGCTTTGAACTACCGGTTGAAAGGAACGGAATCTTAATTTATTAATATCTGCAACTAATCCCCACCTCTATCATTTACAGATTTCTCGAAAACTAGAATATGTAATTTTTCATTAAACAGTGGGCCCAGACTCTTAAATTCATGAAATTAAGTAACTGAACCCCCTAGATTATCTGTATTTCCAAGTAATATTCTTGGATTTTTTTTCTCTCATCTGTTCTCAGATAGTGCTGGGCATAAAATGGATTCTCTCAGCACAGCAAACGTTGAATTTTGCCTTGATGTGTTCAAAGAGCTGAACAGTAACAACGTAGGAGATAACATCTTCTTTTCACCACTGAGCCTGCTCTATGCTCTAAGTATGGTCCTCCTTGGTGCCAGAGGAAACAGTGCAGAGCAGATGGAAAAGGTATGGAACACAGCTAAGATTTCCCTGTAGCCTAGAGGTCTTCTGTGTACCCCTGTGGGTCAGCCAGATGCTCACATTTTTATACCAAGGAAATTCTGCCATCTTGTGAAAGGAGAAACGTTTGGGAAAATCGTATTTCTTAAAAATGAATAATGGCTTAAATAATGCAATAATGATAATACGAATACCATAATATGTATAACACAGTCCCTTCCCATTGGTGCTCTCATGCATACATTTCTGCAGCATACATTTAGAGTTTACTTTTTCAAGATTTATATATGACGGAGAACACATGTGTGGTACTATTCTTGCCCTCTGGAAATTGTAACTTAAAATAAACCTTAATGATACTTTAAAAGCTATCAAGTTTTTAAAAATATTCCTGAGTACTTTTGAAGCTCATAGGAGCCCTATGTAGCAGGTAGGATTATTATCTCCCTTTTACAGGTGGGGAAACCGAGAGAGATTAAGAGAAAAGGGGTGACTTTTCAGGTTACATAGGCTGATATACAGTGATTTTTCCATTTATGTATTTTTAATTGCTATGGAAAATCTAGATAAACATCACTTAACTACTCCTAGTGTACTCACATACCATATTATTGTTTGCCCTTTATTTCTTTACTCCATATTTTGATGCAATTTCATGTTTTTCTTGCTCTCAAAATAGGCATTATACTGGGACACCATGTAATGTTTTACATGAACCTCAGATGGTCACTGTCATAGTGAATGGCCTGAGACTGGGGCAGAAGAGCCTCGTGGACAACAGTCCATCCCTGAAGACTGACAGATGGTTGTCAGGGAATATCTCTCGAGCTTATTTTCCCAAGCGTGAAACGGGAATGATACTATCTACTTATAAAGCTGTTGAGAGGTTCAATAAGATATGTGAAGGCTGAGTTCAGTACTAAGAATATGACTAAATGTTAGCTGTTACTGTTGGTCTTTATCTGAAACGGAAAAACAGATGCTTGTAAATATTCACTTTTATAGACTGTATGTTGCTTTTGATGCCAGTCGATCCCTGTTTTTCTTTTCTAGGTGCTTCACTTTGATCATACTTCAGAGTCATTAAAATCAGAGTTCAAGGACTCACCTAAGGTATGATAATATCATTGCTGCGCTGTCAAATGCTCTTTTACATAAGAGCACTAAGAGATTATAGTGCAGGGGTTGAGTAACAGCCTCTCTTTGTCCCTTAAGGGACTTAGCCATGTCTCCTTGATCGACTCCTTTTTTCTTCTCAATAATCACTATGGCCTATAGAGTATACATAATGACAATAATGATAATAACGCTGATAAAGTCCCCCAGATTTTATCATACCATTTATTGTCATCCTGGCTCCAGCTTTCTATTCTTTTGTGGACTGTGCCATATATCCTCATATGAGATCTGCCAGCCTCATCTATGGAGTGGTAGATTTATTTCAGTGGGGGCACTGAGAAAGGACACTGATGCTTTACCTTGTAGTTAGTCCCCAGGAAAACAGGGCCTGATATTGCCTAGCCTACATGGCCTGGGACCATGATACCTGCTCTTTTCTAGTAGAAGAATTCCTTTTGAAAGAGAAATTATATAGAATTCACACATGAAGATGGTTGTGTTTGATCGTGATTGGGAAAACACATAAATGCATATAGGTTCACAGAATACTTGCTTCACAGAACTCCACTTGTGAGGAGTTGAAGCTTGATGTTTGGGAAACTTTTCTTTAGGGAATGTAGGTACACCCCTATAATGTCCTTGAGTCCAGATGCATCAAAGCTGTAGGTCTAACAGAACTGCTCCTGTGAGGGGTGAGTAGGGTCTGTTCAGGGAAGGGTGGAAGTGTTCGGTTACTTGACCACACAGAGAACTGAGATGTTGAAAGTGATTTGACAGAGAAGAGAGATGATTCTGTAGGTACAGGGATAGCAACAAAACTTGGATCATTATCCTGAAGACCCCATTGGGATCTCTTTATGAAAACTTGTGCTTTTGGACTAACCCACTGGGGCCAGCAAGTGCTTATGTGTTTGCAATAGCTTACAATTCTGCATACAATCTGTGAGTAAGGTCACAGCGTGCTGAGATTACTGTGCTAGAGGAAGTCTAGAGAAGGAACATGATTTCAACTCTCCAACTCCTTGTTTGTTAGTATTCTCTACCCTTTTCTTCAGAGGCAGTCATCTTGCTTTCTACTTACTGTTTTCACATATGTATAATCCTCTGATGGCAGGAAATCAAGCAACTTAATACTCCATTCTTTGTTTACTGATGCTTCAGTGCAGCCAAGCTGGAAGGATTCATTCAGAGTTTGGAGTCTTATTCTCTCAAATCAACCAGTCAGACTCTAACTATACCCTCAGCATGGCCAGTAGACTCTACGGGACAAAGGCAATGGTGTTCCATCAGGTACGTTCATATGGAATGCTGGATCACAGCTGTCTTGGCATCCTCTAAATATCACACCATAAAATAAGTGAAGAGCAAGAAGAGCTACATGGTATTCATCTTTAAGAGATTAAATATGAGCTGACTTAGAGTTTCAGTGAAATGGTTTTACCAAACTCTCATTTAAAGTTGTGAAATATCACATAAAAATTTTATTTCCCCTAAAACCACCAAAGTTGTCCAAGAAGCAAGGTCAGGGAAGAAGAACAGATACACACTCACACCTGGCTCCCCATTAGACCTCAAACAAGCAAAATATACTCACTCTGGTCTTTACTTAGGTAATCACTCTAGATCTCAGTTTTCCAATCTAGAATGTAGGGCGGTAACTCCCATTTGTCCCCCTCGAGAGATCAGAGTAGTGAGAGTGAATGGCAACTTGCCATTGTGCTTTGAATGTTTTAGAATGAAAAATGTCAATGATATGACATAAGAAACAACCAAACATTTCTGAAAATTCCCTTTGGAAAGCTTTTTGATTTGTTTAAATCAATTTGTTTTATTAAGAATAAGTACATATGGATTCTGCTTCCTTGCAGACGTATATACACGAACTGCTTTTGTCTCTGTGTTGTAGATTTTAGAACACACAGAGCAGTAGACTTTGGCTTCCTTTACACTATTTTTTGTGTGATTGCTCTTTCTTTTACAGCAATATTTAACTTGTTCTAAGAAACTCTATCAAGCCATACCACAAACTGTTGATTTTGAGCAGTCTCCAGAAGAAACGAGGAAAACTATTAATGCTTGGGTTGAAAGTAAAACTAATGGTAAGAATAAGTCCCACATGTGTCTCCAAACTTTATTTGCACTGTTTGATAGGCTGCCTGAGTCAGCACTAACAAGGAAGCTGAGTGAAGTCCTGGACCTAGCATAGGCAGGTCAAGAATGGAGGAAATGGGGGAGTATTTTGGAATATTCGTAAATATCCTTTACAATCCTTTGTCCTAATTGGGAGCTAAGCTCAGTGACTCTGAGAATGAGAACACTATTTTTACTTTACAGAAGTGTTGTACATTCTGCAATTAAATTTAGGTAAATTTATTTTATTTATTTATTTTTAATATTTTATTTATTTATTTGACAGAAAGAGAGGGAGAGAGAGCAAGCAAGCACAGGCAGAAGCAGAGGGAGAAGCAGGCTCCCTGCCAAGCAAGGAGCCCGATGTGGGACTCGATCCCAGGATGCTGGGATCATGACCTGAGCCGAAGGCAGCCGCTTAACCAACTGAGCCACCCAGGCGTCCCAAATTTAGCTAAATTTAAATCCACCCTTCATGATTTTAAAATAAACCTTCTAATTATCATTTTTTTAAAATTGACATGTTAAATGTTTAGATTTAAAGACGTGTCCCTTTCATTATCTAAAAATGTCTAGTTAAGGAAAGATTTAAAGAAAAACAAGTAGAGAGAATACTATAATGAATCCTTATTGACCCATCACTCAGTTGCAGGATTTATTACCTAAAGCCAATATTACAGCTATACCCTTGTGCTTTTCCCCTTACCTCTTCCAGGACAGATTCCAGAAACCATCTCTTTTTGTTTTTTCAGGTTGTTTCCTTTCAAAATATATAAGTTATTTAAAAGAAAATACCACTGCATAAGATGGGATCAGGAGGAGACAAACCATAAGAGACTCTTAATCACAAAACAAACTGAGGGTTGCTGGGGGTAGGGAGAAAGGGAGAGGGTGATTGGGTTATGGACATTGGGGACGGTATGTGCTATGGTGAGTGCTGTGAAGTATGTAAGCCTGACGATTCACAGACCTGTACTCCTGGGGCTAGTAATACATTATATGTTTTTTAAAAAAAGAAAATGCCACTGCACCATTATTACATCTATAAATTTAAAAATAATCATTTAATATTAACAAATAGGCAGTAATTTTTTGTATTTCATCAATTGTTTCTTTTTTTCTTTGAATCAGGACCCAAATAACATTTATACATAGCAGTTGGTCAGTATGTTTCTTGCATATTGATGTTTAAATTAAACTTTTTTGATTGAAGTAAATATAGAAAAGTTCACACATTCTGTGTTTGCTCTTCAGTTGAATTATCACAAAGAAAATAATCATAAAAGTGAATGCCATCAGGTAATCTCCCTCCACCTCTACCATGTCAGAGAAATAAAACATTAGTTACTAGGAAGGGCACACTCCAAGGCCACTCTTGTGTCCCCTTCCAGAAACTAACCCACCCTATTGCCAGACATTAAGAATTCTCTAACTTCTTTACTGTATGTTAGTTGTGCCTATTTAAATATTTCATGTAATTAGAATCATAAAGCATATATTTAGGGTTTTTTTTAGGTTACCATTTTGTTTGTGAGAGTTATCCGTGTGACTACAGGTTGGCATGATTTGCTCATTTTCACTGATACCAGTTTTGTTCTCTGAAAATACCTAATATATTTATCCATTCTACTGAGTCTTAATGAACACTTGGGGCATTTTTAGTTTGGGTCTATTATGAATAGCATTGCTATAAGCATTTTGATACACATCTTTTGGTATATATATTGTATATATTTTGTTGGATGGACACCTTGGAATGGAATTGCTGATCCTATAAGGTATATATATATTCAATTTTAGTAGACATCAGTTTTCTAAAGTGGTTTGCCAATATAGTTGCCCAAGCAACGAATGAGAATTTTATTTATTCCCCAACTGTGCCAACGTGTGTTAGTCTTATTAACTTTAGTCATTGTAGTTAGTTTAATTTTAATTTGCATTTCCTTTATGAATGACATCATTGGACATTTTTCATACACTTCCTATCTTCCTTTGTAAAGTGCCTATTTGAATCTTTTGCCTATAGGTAGGGATGGTTTGTCTGTTTTTTTCTTATACATTTTTAGTAGGAGCTACTGAATACATGTGTTGTAAGTAATTTCTACCATTTTGTATCTTTCCTTAATGGTGCCTTTGATGAATAGAATTTTTTAATTTGAAAGGAGTAAGATTTATTAATCTTTTCCTTTATAGTCAGTACCTTAGCTTTACTTTTTTTTTCTTTAAGCTTTTTATTTAAACATATAATGTAACCCCACCACCCTCTCCCAACCCCTCTCCACCCCACCCCCCTCAGTTTGTTTTATGACATTAAGAGTCTCTTTTGGTTTGTCTCCCTCCCGATCCCATCTTGTTTCATTTTTTCTTTTCCTACCACCT
>ML107259.1:84612-95049 GCA_003697995.1 Taxidea taxus jeffersonii
CACTGGGGGCGCCCTGGCAGAGAAGAGAGCCTCTCTTCTCACTCTTCCCCCATCCACACATTCTCTCCACATATGCTGTGATTGTTTTCTCAGCACAATAAAACTATCTATGTTATTTTTCTCCTAGACAGTCTCCAATTGGATTAAAAAAGAAAATGATCCTATGATGTCATTTTTCCACACAAATTACTTTAGGTGGTAATGTTGGCTTTGTTTTGAGAAAACATTATTGTTATTATATACATTACTATACATCTGTATTTTATATATAGATAATTATATATATTATTTGAACTAGTTAGACTCTAACTAGCTTTTTTTATTTTAAAATAAAAAACAACCTTTGCAAAGGGAAGTAATAAAGGGTTACTTTATTGTTTATATTTCCCCATGCCTTTAGTGTTTTTATTTTATTTTATTTATTTGAGAGAGAGACACACACAGCAAGAGAGGGAACACAAGCAGGGGGAGTGAGAGAGGGAGAAGCAGGCTCCCCGCCAAACAGGGAGCCCAGTGTGAGGCTCCATTCCAGGACCCTGGATTCATGACCTGAGTCAAAGGCAGATGCTTAATGACTGAGCTCCCCAGGCGCCCTATCTATGCCTTTAGTGTTAATGCAGATATTCATGTTAGGCAAAAAAAATCAGTGTATATACATGTACATGCATATATGTAAGTATTCTACCTAATTACAACCTTTTTTTAAAAAAATAGGGTAAAAGTGTATTTGTGGAAATGATGTATCAAACTGGAACATACAAATTAGCCTTCATAAAGGAACCGCAGATGCAAGTTCTTGAGCTGCCTTATGTCAACAACAAACTAAGCATGATTATTCTGCTTCCAGTAGGCACAGCCAGTCTGGAACAGGTAAAGAATGCTAATGTGCAGAGAACGCATGTGTGCTCGAACCACCCCCCAACTATGTGTACCCTATGATATCAGTGTGCTCAGTCCCTAATTCCGTCACACTCTGGGTTCAGTGGGATTGCCCCAGGAGCTGTGAGAGGGAGGGGGACCCTGGTCCCTGCCGCAGGACAGTGTATTTTGGGGGAATAATTTATTCTTACACCGAAGAGGGCACAAGGAGGCAAAAGTGCCATCTTGTACAAGTACCACACCTACTGGTTACTTGACACTTGGGAAACATCATTCTGTAGTAACGAAATTGTAATTCAACTTGGGGTCTTAGGCCACAGAAATCTGATTAAGCCATCTTCCCTCTCAGAATAGTTTTTCCAACCCAGTTATGACATGCTTGAGCTACCACTGTTATTAGCATCCTGGTTTTGTCGGGGAAGTGAGGGCCACAGCCACTGAGAACTGGACATGGTGGTGGCAGGAGTTTGGGTCTAACCCCCTATCCCTGGTTGCAGCCAACGCTGCCCGGCACAGAAGCAGGCAAGCCACTGACATCGAGTGACTACACTTCCACCCCGGCCTTGCTGGGACTTCCCAGTGTTCTGCTGGAGTGACAAACAGTTTCTTAGGAGACCAGCTGTGCTTCTGGGATCTTGGGGAAGCTGAGCTATGCCCACAGCTGGGATGGCCACAGTCAGGGGTTTCTAAGTCAGGAAGGAAGTGCCTGCTGGAGATTAAACAGTATGGCAGGCAGGTGGGGGATAGGGAAGGCTTCTTGAAACACCTGAGTTGGGATGTATGCGTTTGGATCTCTAGGAAGAGAAGCATGGGCACGGCCACGAGAACAGGTGTGATACTGGTATGGCCAATTCAGAGGGGCTTGGACCTCTGGTTGCCTGTGGTGGGCTGCCATGGGAAGTTATTTGGAAGCAGATAGCATTTTGGAAGCAGTTCAGAAGTGGTCTTTGTCAGCTTGTGATACATTCATTTATTTGTTCATTTATTCATTCTGTACCAAACATTGTTTACTCTATGTTGAGAATTCTAGTGGGTTCTAGAACACAGACAAATGCGTGTTTTCAAAATACAGAGTTATAATTATCACGTAACAAGTGCCATGATAAACTCTGCTGAAAGTCTCATGTAAGTAGAGAGAGTAAAGAATGAAGAACCCAAGAAGGCTCCTCCTAGGATAATCTCAATGCCTCACTGGAAGAGTGGAAGTTGAGTAGGTGGAACAAGGGTAGTCTGTTGTTCTAGAGAGCACATGCAAATGCCCTAGAGGCCCGAGGCCCCGAAGCAGTTTTATATCATGAAGTCATGGTAACTTGGGTAAGGGAAGAAGAGGATGAAAGGAGAAGATAGTTAGGAAGAAAAACCACTTTTACTTCATATCTGATCCTATATTGTCAGGATGGAGAGAAGGTGGCCCAAAGTTTCCAACTCTCATAGTCGAACGATGGGGTTTTAGATGCCATTTTGGAGCTGTGGGGAGGGTGGGCTGGAGGGTTTCAAATGCCCAAGGGGAGAGCTCACACAAAATCATGGCACTGGGGGGAGGACGAGAAGTGGGGTGTGAGGCTGCATGGCTAGGCGAGGCATGAAGGGGCGTGTGAAGCTGAGCTGTGGGGTGTAGCAGAGGAGGGGGGTAGGGAGCTGAAGCAGAGCGGAGCGAGGGCATGCTGGCGTCACAGAATCTGAAGGAGACTCAAGTTCATGATAGAGTGTGTGGCCGAAATGTTTCAGGTTTGAGAACCAAGAAGAAGGGCGAATTCACCCAGGACACACAAGGACTCCAGAGGCCCGAGGGAGTGTAGGTGAAGCCTGCACGCTGAGGTTGCTGAAGCAGAAGACTGTAGGGTACACATTTGAGGCCTTGGCTTAGAAAACGTGGATAAAAGATAGTAGAACAGGGAAGGCATGGCTGAGTGTGAGATTCTGTCTGTTTCTTCCAGATGGGAGTGGAGCACATTTTCAAAGTAGAAAAGCAAGCAAGCAATACATTGAATCATTCACACTGGGCTTTATAAAACAGACAGCACTTAACACAGAGAGCATGTGTTTGGCTCATGCGGACTCATCTGTGTTTTGTCTCTCAGATAGAGAAGCAGTTGAACGCGAAGACATTTCACGAGTGGACCAGCTCGGCTAACATGGTGGAGAGGGAAGTTGAAGTACACATCCCCAGATTCAGGCTTGAAATCAAGTATGAGCTCAATTCCCTGCTAAATTCTCTGGGCATGACAGATATCTTCAACAAGATCCAAGCGGATCTTTCTGGAATATCACCAGTTGATGGCCTGTATTTATCAAAGGTCATCCACAAGTCATATGTGGATGTCAACGAAGAGGGCACCGAGGCGGCAGCAGCCACTGGGGACAGCTTCCTCGTGAAAAGACTCCCCATCCGGGCTCAGTTCCTGGCAAACCACCCGTTCTTGTTCTTCATAAGGCACAGCCACACCAACACGATCCTCTTCTGTGGCAAGCTCGCCTCTCCCTAGACAAACAGGCTTGAGCAAGGTGCAGAGTCATAGAGGAGGTGCAGGGACAAACCCATGACTAAAAGCAGTTCATCCCCCCACACCTCTGTTCCTCACTTTGCTCATCTGCAAAATGGGCTTACGATCTCTCTCAACTTATACCTTGAATTGGTGAACCTTAAGATTATGGAAATCATGGAAGAAGGTACATTTACAAAAAAGATCCTCTAGTTCTCTTGTCTTTGGAGCCTCATTTAAGTGTTATCTGGGTGATATAATCAAGTCAGTGAGACTAATTTGAAAGGGTTCGATTTGTTTGACTTGTATATATCCATGATCTCTTGAATAAGTGACCAATCTGCTACCTTCAGAAAACCAATTCGAGGGCTTCAACTTTGATGGGATTTTTAAATACTGTAATTTCCCTTGTATGTATAGATGCATCATAAATTTTAGCTCAAAATCCTGTATTCATTATAATAAATACATAAAATGCTTTCAATTCTTTAAAGATTGTTAATATACCACAGCAATTAAATGACTTATAAAGGGAGACTAAATAAGGAGAAGTCTAATTCAGTGAACATTTCCATGGAATTTTTGGCCAAATATTTTCAGCCCTAATTTGAATAATAGATTTTCTTTTTGCCTCCCTCTCCCCCTTCCTTAGTTCCTTCCTTCTTTGCTTCATTCATTTTTCTCTGTCCTTCCCTTCCTCCCACCCTCCTTTCTCCTTCTCTTCCTCTCTCTCCTTCCATCCCTCTTTCTTTTTTCAATAATGCAGTGAGTAATAGTTCAGAGTAGCAAAAACCAGAAATCAGATTTTTATTAAAAAAAGATTTTTATTTAAAAACCTTGAAAAAAACTTCTTAAAGAGAAATCCTTCTTATTTTCTATACAAGATGACATGAGGTAATAATCAGATAATAATGGCCATGATATATTTATTGCCTTCTCAGGGTCCTCTTGGTAAGTACTTCCTTCTAGAACTCTCTTAGAGAAGTGAGCAAAGCAGAGGATCCCCTCAATTCTCCCTTCCCTAATCTTATCTTGAAAGAAGTCCAAAATCAGCCAATGCTTCCCTCCTGAGATGCTAGGACACCCTCTTACTATTGGCAGTGGTGGCAGCTGACGATAGCTTTTCTTTCCCATCAGGGCACTGAAGGAAGGGGCTGACTTTACTCTCTAATAATAAAGATGTTACAAAGTAGCTGTCTTGCTGTATGTGCTCTCCTAGCGATCCTTTATATGCCACCTTGGCACACTTCACAGAACACCCCAGTGGTCCTCAGGCACAGAGGGGTTTAACTGTGGTACAGTGGAGAGACTTGAAGCAACAGTGATGGGTGGAGAAAAATAGGAGTTGTCTCTTGGCATCTACTTCTCATTTTAAACACCCTGAAGAGACAGAGAATGGAACCAGTCCAGTGAATGCTGGGCCCTTTGACATGAACCTGGCATGTGCTATGCAGGAGCACAGAGGTATCACTTGGACCAAGCACCTTGGGTGTGACCATAGCCCAGGTGCATGGCACTGATTTGGCAGCCTCCATCTGTTGAAAAGACTCAGAATGACTGCCCACTCCCAGGCTGCAGTCATAGAATCCCAGAGTCCTCTTGAAGGGATGGGAACTGAACATCTGGTCATCATTTAGAGTCAAAGCAGGGAATACTTCTCACGGAGGGGCCTTCAGAAGCACCAGTGTGAGTCCTGGGCTAGGAAAGGAGGGCTCAGAGAGACGGTGACTAAATCAGCCCCCAAGAGCACAGCTGGGAGGGGTGCTGTAGTCAGGATCCTGAGTCTCTTTGTAGGATGGAGCCAGGAGCTTTTTAGGGTACCCAGCCTGGGATGGGGAGAGCACAGCTATTTTCACTCTTCAAAGAGCTAATGTTATGTGTAAAAAAAAAACATATATATATATGTATACATGTACATATATATATGTATATGGATCTGGATAGACATTTCTCCAAAGAAGACATCCAAATGGCCAATAGATACATGAAGAGATGCTCAACATCACTAATCATCAGGGAAATGCAAATCAAAACCACAATGAGGTATCACCTCATACTTGTTAGGAAAAGGAAAGAGAGAACAAGTATTGGCAAGGATGTAAATAAAAAGGAAACTTATGCACTGTCAGTGAGAATGTAAATTGGTTCAGCCATTATAGACCCCAGTATAAAAGTTTCTCAGAAAATTAAAAATAGGACTGCTATATGATCCAGCAATCCCATTTCTGAGTTACATATCCAGTAAAATGAAACCAGTATATGGAAGAGATATCTGCACTCCCATGTTCATTGCAGCATTTTTCACAATAGCCAAGACAGGAAAACAACACAAGAGTCCAGCCTTGAAACTATTCAATATGATACCGCGCTGGAGAAGACATGTCCTTATACGTCTGTCTAATCACATAGGATGTACAGAACTAAATCACATAGGATGTACAGTAAACTATGGATTTTAGTTAATAACAATGTATCTAATTAATTACCAATATAACTAATAATAATAGTAGTATTGGCTCACTGGTTACTGTAACAAATGTATGACATTAATGTCGGATGTTAATAATGGGGAAATTGAGAGGGGCAGCAAAGGAGGTAGGTGGGAAGTCTTTTTGCTTAATTTTTCTATAAACCTAAAATCACCCCAAAGAACTTAAAGGCTAGTAATTAAAAAAAAAAAGAAGTAGGGAGGAAGATCTCCTTTACCTGGATTTCAAAAACAAAAAATTCTCTTTCTTCTTAGATGTTTTCGGATAGTCTTTTGTTTTCATTTCTATCAGTTTTATTCCCTTTTATACTTAAAAGCTCTTCTGAGTTTGCCAGTGATCTTTTTTCTCCTTCTTATTTCAAGAACACTGAGCCTCCAGATGAGTGTTTGGTATATACAATGTCACAGTGACTCAGATAAAATTGCTGCTTTCCTAACCATGTTTGCATCCATACCTCAGTGCACAGGGAAGCGCTGAATAACATCAAACCAGAATCTGAGTCATTGTGCATCAGTGGGACATAGAATGTCAAACTTCTCTTGGGTCTCTTTGCTCTGAGGGTCTCTGCCATGTGAAATTGCTGCAAAATGAAAAGGCAAAGTGAAAAAAAATCACCCCTGGATAGTGGTCTGGAGATAGATTTGTCTGGGTATTTACTGGTAAGTATAGCTTTTCCCCTTTACTTCATATCTGTCATTTTTTTTTCTTCAGAAATTTTCAGGAGCAGAATGGGATGGCAGAAATGAAGGCTTAATGGAGACTACCTTGGAAAGGGGAATCCCCGCCCTCAAACTTCTGTATTGAGGAATCTAGCTCCTAGGATCTCCCCATGCTGTCCTTGAAGTGCCTGGATTAATGGTGACTACAATCCTGGTATGACCGGCTTAGGCCTGGTTTACCTCTGTTGCCCTTGTGTGATAATCAATAGCTTCCTATTTCACACTCTGAAGTGTCCTGGTTTGGATGATTTGGATGATTAGTTACATGGCTTTCCCACCTCAATGCCACTGGATTTATGTCATGGTCTGAGGTCATCCTATCGAGTAAATTACCAAAGGCAACAGAGAAAGAGCTACTGGTAGGAGGCTCTGGTTCTTCCAGTAACAATAACACTAATGCTTGACCAGCTCATGATCTTTGCTTTATGTCCCATGTACCTTTGATTATCTTCCTGCGAGAACCATCCCTCTTGCTCTGCGGTCTTTCTGTGGGGAGTTATTCCTTGTATGTATTATTCTGGGAGAAGTTTCTCCTTTTATTTCTTTCCATTGTTAACACTTGTTTCTTCTTTGTGTCAGTAGAGAAAGCAGAGCTCAGTGGGGTACCCAGGCTACACTCAGACCCAAAGACATATACCTCCAGCCAACACCAGATTTGCTGCCCAAGAGTGAATCCCTTTAAAAGATTTTTGTCATTTCATTATTCATGGATACCCTGGTTCATTTCTTGAAGAAATATTTCTTGAGCACCTACTAAGTTCTAGGCCCTATGTTAAGCCGTAAGTATATATAATGAATACTAAAAAAGTCTCAGTGCCTGTCTTCATAAACAGAGAGGACAGACTTCAGAACAGTAACGGCACCTGGGTTCTAGGCACTGTGAGAAGCTCTTATGGGCAAGGACAAATGATGAGAATGGAGTTATGGATGGAGGCCTCTAAGTGGGGAGCCTTGTAGCCATTTCAGGGAATGAGGACTTTCTTCTGAGGAAAATGACTTGATCAGATTAGCATTTTGGAAACATCACTTGGCCTTCCAAATGGCCATCTTTATAATGGGAAAGATGCATTATAAGCTACATAAAATATAACACAAAGGAACATTTTCCATGTTAATAATCATTTTGGCAGAACTAGAAGATTTTAGAGGTGTGGACATAACGATAGCTCATGGTTTATTTTACTTTGTTATATGTAGATAGCGTCTTTGACAATTTAGGTGTGACAATGAAGGCACCATTAAGATGCTTAATTGGGTGATGGAATTGTCCAGTAATGTGGATGTGAGTCAGAGTCACACTCAACAGCTCTGAGGTGGCCATGCCAAGAATCCCATAGCCTAGTCCCCAAGCATCTTTAACTATCAACATGGAGAAGACTGTGTGTTAAGCGGTAATAAGGCTGTTGGCTGACATTTACCAGACTGGGATTTGGCAGGGATTCCAGGTTCTACATGTGATCTATGGATTTTTTAAAATACTGCTTTCTGTTAATGAAATCTTTGTAAGGTCTTGTAGAGCGTACATGGGACTAACAGACTCTTCCTGCACTTGATCTCACTGGTTATTGTGGGTCCTTCAGAATCCCACCTCCTTCCATTGTGCTCCCAATCCTCTCTGAGATTCCCTGCTATTCCCTTCTTTATGGTTGGCTCATTGTGGAATCTGCTACCCTTTCTGGTGCCACGGGAGCCGCCTGTGACATTGCCAACAGGTCTACGAAAGTGCCACCCCCTGAAAGGGCCGTTTTTAAAATTTTTTTTTGCTGTCTCAGTGCCAATAAGGCCTAGAGCATAATAGTGCTCAACAGATATCAGTTGAATCAATTAAGAAATTAATTCCTTAAATACTTCAATGTTCTGAGTATCCACTATGTTCTAGATTTGGAAAGCAAAGATCATTCATTGGTCTGAGTGAGCCATGCTGGCTGGGGGCTAATGCAGTGAACTTAGCCCAGAGCTCATCTGACAATTCTAATAGGATTGTTCTATAGTTAAATGAAGGTGATCTCAGACTACAATGTGGAAAGATGTTTTGTTTCTGCATACATAATCTCTTCTGATAAGGAAGATGAAATAACCTGTATACTCCCATATGAGATGGTTTAAGATACACCTGGTGTTGAGCTGGGTTCCCCAGAACATCTAAGCCACAGATTAGGAGAGTCAGTTACAACTGAGGTCAGCTTACCCACTGCAATGATGTTCACAAGTGGAAGGGAAAGTCCAACCTGAGTGCAAGGTATTCATTGGGAACTGAATAGTTTAGTGGTTGCCAGCTTGTTAGGATACCATTCAAATTGAGTAAGATTGTTAAGGATGGTCAGGAGTCTTCTGGCATCTCCAAAATGAAGTGTCACAGTGTTATATAATGTAACCAGATTTTCCAATAATAGATAAATTTTATTCAGCTTTTACACTAAGTTACAACCTCTTTGTTAGCCAGTGTGTCTTGGGCTCCTCCTGGTGGGTGAGACAATAACATGAAATACATATAATCTGTGCTTGTGGGAGACCATGATGACAACAATGGCAATGAGAACTAACATTTATTGAGGCATCATTATGTGCCAGGCACCATTTTAAGTACTTTACCAATTTGATCTCCACAAGTGTATGTGATGACACTCAGTCACTTGGACTGGAGACTTAGAGGATGTCAGTAACTTGCTTAAGGTCCCACTTAGAGCCAAGATTTGAGCCCAAGCAGCTTGACTTAGTGTCTATGTTCTGTTCTCTGCACCATTGTTATAATGGTACTTGGTACTTTTGTGAAAGTTAGAGGGAGGGTTAGATTGGCAATTTAGAGGCCTGGGTTATAACTGCTTCTGCCACAGCTCCTCTTTTAAAATCTGTAGTCCCTAAACGCTGAGCTAAGTGACACCTGCTTAAGGGCTGTAGATGTGTTGCTGCATCTCCCCATCCCATCACAAGATGGCAGAGTTGGTGGCAGGAGGGAGCAGAGGGTGTGGTAGGTGTACAGTATTTACTTTGTAAATCTCATCTTGTATCCTACTGGTGAAGTAGTTTACGGGTTATTTCAGTCAGGCAATATAAATACTTACTACGTTTATACTCATTAAATTTCTTCCAGTTTGTATTTAATAGTTCTATTTGTCCTCTCTATTTGCTCAATGTATACAGTATCTACAAAAGGAATATAAATCAGATCGCAGGGGGGTTGGCTGCCTTATTCGTGACAATGACCAGAACAGTATCTGGCCTATAGTCAGGACTCAGCAATATTTGAGATTTTTTCCCCTCTTTTTTCATGTTGTAAGGATTTCATTTTCCTTTTTGTTTTGAACAAATGTTAGCGTTACAGAAAAGGTGCAAACTTATCACACAGAGTTGCCTTATATCCCTCACTCCATTTTCCGTGCTGTTACATCTTACATTTCCTTAGTAGAGATATCACGGATAAAAACTTGACATTGGTACAGCCTTATTAACGGGACTACAAACCCTATTTGAACTTCCCTCATGTTCCCGTGATGTCTTCTTTCTGTTCTGGGACAATACTCAGGACTCAGGGTTCCACCTTGCATTTAGTTATTACTTTTTCTTAGTCTCTTCCAGCCTGGAAGAGTTTCTTGGTTTTTCTTGGTGTTTCATGATTTTGGCAGTTTTTTTTTTTAAGATTTTATTTATTTGACAGAGATCACAAGTAGGCAGAGAGGCAGGCAGAGAGAGGAGGAAGCAGGCTCCCCGCTGAGCAGAGAGCCCGACGACGCGGGGCTCTACCCCAGGACCCTGGGATCATGACCTGAGCCGAAGGCAGCGGCTTTAACCCACTGAGCCACTCAGGAGCCATTGGCAGTTTTTTTTATCCATTATTTTACAGACTGTCCATTAGTTTGGATCTGTCCA
>RCUC01152427.1:0-15463 GCA_003697995.1 Taxidea taxus jeffersonii
TTTTTTTTTTTTTTTAAAGATTTATTTATTTATTTATTTATTTGAAAGAGAGAGCATGAGGGGCGTGGCGGGGAGGGGACAGAGGAAGAGGGGCAAGCTAACTCCCCACGGAACAGAGAGCACAATGTGGGGCTCGCTCCCAGGACCCCAGAATCATGACCTGAGCCAAAGGCAAACAATTAACCGACTGAACCACCCAGGTGATCCTGTCTCTTCCTTTTCTTATAAGGGCAGCAGTTCAGGACCCTCCCCATTCTTTTTTTTTTTTAAAGATTTTTATTTATTTATTTGACAGACAGAGATCACAAGTAGGCAGAGAGACAGGCAGAGAGAGAGAGGAGGAAGCAGGCTCCCTGCCGAGCAGAGAGCCCGATGCGGGGCTCGATCCCAGGACCCTGGGATCATGACCTGAGCCGAAGGCAGAGGCTTTAACCCACTGAGCCACCCAGGACCCTCCCCATTCTTAAGAACTTATTTACCTTAAGTACCTCATAAAGGCTCTATCTCTAAATCCCGTCACATTAGGGTTAGGGCTCCAGGGCACCTGGGTGGCTCAGTGGGTTAAGTCTCTCCCTTTGACTCAGGTCATGATCCTAGGGTCCTGGGATCAAGTCTGGTATCGGGCTCTCTGCTCAGCGGGGAGCCTGCTTCTTCCTCTCTCTTTCTCTGCCTACTTATGATCTCTGTCTGTTAAATAAATAAAATTTTTAAAAGGGCAGGGGGGGGGTGTTAGGGCTCCACCATGTGAATCACATTGGGAACTTGAAATTGGCTGTGTGGGAGTATTTACACTACCCAAATAGACAAAATCTCCAAACCAGGGGTTTTGGTAGGAGGGGGGCCATTTTATTTTTTCCCAGCATATCCCTACTTCTTATTGTCAGGCCTCTGTGATTTTGCACCTGGGTCTCTCTGCCTGGAATTCTCTCACCCATTCCAAAGTTTCTTTTTCTGAAGCTTTCCCTGACCCTCTACACAGAATTAGGCCTTCACAGCTCCTCTGCACCCCAAGCCAATATTTTCAATATCCCTACTGTGGCACTTACTTCCTTTGGATTTTAATGCGTTTTACGTAACAAGCCCTTTTATAGCCCTCACTGTGGACCAGGTTTTGTCCTGAGTGCTTTACAAATATTAACTCATTTAAATATGACCAGAATTGTTATTGTGCCTTTACTTTCTATGTAGTGTTCCTTGTAAGAAACCCTCTCCCTACCCTTACAAAACAGAACTAAGCTGACTCTCACGTTTCAAAACTTCAGGGTAGCAGCAGTGCCCCAAATTGGTTCCCCATTCCCCATAAACATGGAAAAAATAATTTAAAAAAAAACAAACAATAGAAATATACTAGAAGTGGATTGAACACTGCAAAATTGATAAAGCTAAAAATAGAGGTAAATGCATATTTAAAATTACGTCAGCAACTACTACAAAAAATAGTGTTAAAATATATTGAATAAATGAATAAATAATTGTAAAAGCAATGATATATAACAATGGTTATATGATTCCATTGGAATCTCTATGTATATTTGTGTGTCTACAGTAGGGCAGTACAGTGTGAAGATGAGGAACAGTCTTCCCACTTTTTAGTCATGTCTCCACCATGGCCTTCTGTGCCTTTAACTCTTAGTCTTACTCTTTTATATATTCTATCCAGCTTTGTCTTTACCCTGACTTTTTCTCAAATCCCTCCAGGATTAATTTGGGGCACTGCCTTTTTCCCCTAATTTTAGGGTCATTTCAATAAACTTCAACTAACACCTTGCTCTCCAAAGCTGATATATAAAAGAAAAGAACAAGAAATCTTGTCGTTTGCAACAATATGGATGGAAGTACCTGGAGGGTGTTTTGCTAAGTGAAATAAGACAGAAAAAGGTAAATGCCATATGATTTAATTTATAAAATAAAATACCTAAAAAACAAAACAATGAACAAGCAAAACAAACAAACAGACAAACAAAATAACAAAGCCAGATTCAGAAATACAAAGAATAAACTGGTGGTTGCTAGAAGGGAGGGGAGCAGGGGATGGATCAAATAAGTGAAGCGATTAAGAAGTACAAACTTCCAGTAATAAAATAAGTCACAAGGATGCAAAGTATAATGACATAATACAGTCAACAGTGTTGTAATAATTTTGTACAGTGACAGACAGATGGTAACTGCCTTAAAGTGGTGTGCATTTCATAATGTACAGAATTGTCAAATCACGATGTGGTACCACTGAAACTAATATTGGACATCAACAACACTTCAATTAAAAATTTAAAACAAAGTAAATGAATGAATAAATAGATAGGAAAGAAGAAGAAAACATACGTATGAGCAAAGCTCTGCTCAAACTTCAGGAAAAAGTACAGGTTACTCTCAGTGCACCCTGATTTTAGCAGACTCTGCTATCTCAGAGTAATTTTATTAGTAGTACCCAGCATGGTAACTGACATCTGCACTTGTACAATAAGGAGATTTTGAAGGGAACTGTGATGATTCTGAACACAGGAGAAGAAAAGTTATTGCTGACCTAGTCTTCATATGAGTGGAAACTGATTGAGAGTATGAACATAAAGAAGAATTTAGCAAGAGCAAGAATAACCTGAGGACATGGACATGTCCACAGGGAAGCTAATTCCAGATAAAATCTGCAGAAAGAAAGTGGAATCATGTGATCTCGAATGCTGTACAATGTGGGGCCATTCCACTTGTTTGTTACCCATGTAGCTCCCTTTGAGCAGCCACCTCGCAAAGAAGGCTGTTCAACAAATGGCCACTAGAGAAAGCAGAGCTCCAGCGCATGGGTTTGGTAATTTCATTTCAGCAGATACATTCTATCCAGCCGCTACTACAAGCCGAGCCAGGTGTCCTGATGAATGTGGGGGGACACAGAAGCCAACAAGGCAGACAAGGTCCATGCACTCATGAGACTTTCATTCTAGCAAAGGGGGGAAAAAACAATAAATGTATGAAGCAAATAAAAAGATAAAGTAATAAATGCTATTTAGGAAAATAAAACAGGATTACAAGTTGGGAGAGTAACTGGAATGCCTCTTTAGCCCGTATAAAGTAGTGTCCCAATGGGGGGGCATTTTGACTGCAATCTGAATGACAAAAGATCACTATCTGAGGGTCAGGTGGGAGAGCATTTTCAGCAGCAAGCAGTAGTGCGAAGAGGATCAGACAGGCACAACCTTGACAAGTTTTAAGACTAGAAATTGGGCCACTGTGACCAAAGCCAAGGTAGCCAAGGGCCCAGATACCTGGAACTCTGTAAGCTAGGCATGGAATTTAGCTTTTATTCCAGGCACAAATCAAATCCATTGGAGGATTCTAAGTAAGGAAGTGGTAAATAAATAAACTTATATTTTAAAATATTATTTTGGCATAAGGACAGTCGTATAGATCAATGGAATAGAATCAAGAGTCCAGTAAACCCATATCTCTATAGTCACTTGATTTTCAACACATGTGCCAAGACCATTCAATAGGGAAAGAATAGTCTGTCCAACAAATGGTGATGGGAAACAAGATATTCACATGCAAAAGGATGACATTGGAGTTTACCTCACACCATATACAGAGATTAACTCAAAGGGAGCAAAGAACTAAAGGTAAGACTAAAACTATGAAACTCTCAGAAGAAGACTTAGGAGTAAATCTTCATGACCTTGAATTTGGCATTGGGTTCTTAGATATGACAGCAAAAACATGGCAACAATAAAAAAAAAAAGATCAATTGCTTCTTCATCAAAATTTAAAACTTCTTTACATCAAAGAGCATTATCTACAAAGTGAAAAGACAACCCACAGAATAGGAGAAAGTATTTGCAAATCATTTTTGATGAAGGACTAGAATCCAAAATATATAAAGAATTCTTCCAACTCAGCAACAAAAAAGAACAATCAATTAAAAATGGGCAAAGCATCTGAATAAACATTTCTTAAAAATATATATACAAATGGCCGAAAAGCACATGAAAAGCATGAAAAGATGTTCAGCATCATTAGTCCTTCCAGAAATGCAAATCAAAACCACTTTAATTAGTATTTGCCAAGGCCTGTGGGAAAGGAGAGTTGGAGAGTGATTGCTAGAGTACAGGGTATCTTTTGGGGGTGATGAAAATGTTCTGGAATTAGTGGTAATGGTTTCACAATGTTATGAATATCCTAAAAAAAAAAAAAAGACACTGGCTTTTACACTTTAAAAGTGAATTTTATGATATGTGAATGATATCTCAATAAAACAATTTTAAAATAAGCTCTAATACATTAGGGCTTGAATTCTTGTTTTGAAAATCTTGTGACAGCTGCCATTTAAATAAGTCAAAAGGAAATTAGATAAACTTGAGATGTGTGAGAGAGGTCATCCTAGACCATTCAGTCCCAGCTGAGACCTGGGCCTTTAGCTGACTTCAGGGATCAGCAAAGCTGACCCAGACCAGAGAAATTCCTCACTGACCCATAGAATGGTGAAAGCCAATAAATATTGACTGTGTTAAGCACTGTGTTTTGAAGTACCGTGTTATGTAACATAAAGCTAACTGATCTGGAAGATGACCCAGGAGGCTGTCACAATGCTCAGTGCCAGAGGCGGGGAAGACAACAAAGGGTCTCCATTCTTAGGAGTCACCGTACCAGAGAGGACCTGCCAGATAGCAGGTCATCGCACAATCAAGTGGAGCAAACACATCCCTAAGGACTCCAAAGGCTGCACAGAGGAGTGACATTCAAAGGAGATGCAGGAATGAGCGAGCAAAAAGAGAGACACTCCTCACCCACCATGAGCAGGTGATCCTTCAGTGGGACTGTTCTGGGCACTGCCTGATGAGCACAGACACCTGGGGCTTAGAGTTTGGGAGAAAGGGAGGCTTCCCTTTGCCAGAAGCCCACTGCTTCTGGGCCGAGAATCCTAACACTCCAAGAACCTGATTATTTACCTGAGAGGACGCAAAGGCTTTAACCCCACATTAGAATATTGGCCAGGTGTGACCTGGGTGATCTTGTCTGGCAAGAGACCAACTTTTCTTTCTCCCTGCTTTCAGGAACAGAAAAAGAACCTAAGAAAGCGAAGTTGATAGTAATGGTTATTGGGGCAGAGGAGATATATCACATTTGTACATTGCTAGGTTAAAACTGCTCAATTCGGCCTGTTACCTTTTTTCCCTCATCCCCTCCCCCCAATATTTGATGTTAGCCATGTGCCTGATCCTCGGGAAGCAGAGGAATAAACGTCTGAGTCTTTGTTCATGTCCTCCTTTGTGATGATGGATATTCTAGGAGTCCTCCATGATTTAGCTCAGTTCAGCCCTTTCATAAAACTTTCCTGACCCCTGACTTCAGTCTGCAGGAAATTCTCCTTGCTCTTCATCCTCAATTCCAGCGCAGCACTCCCAGACAGCTTTATAATTGGCTGGGTCAGTGTCCATTTCCCAAGATCTCAGCTGCTCCCACAATCTTGACCCTTTCCCTCCAGGGACACAGGATGCCACTCCCAGCCTTGTCCTCTCCCACACACAAGGACTGTCAGGTGCTGCAGATAGAGACATGGCCGCTCCATCAAGGTTGCATCAGCCCCTCAGGGACCACAGATCTCAGAGCCAACAGCTGTGCTCAGGCTGTACAAGGAGGCTAAGCCTCCAAAACACGCCTCCTCTAGCCTGGCAGAGCCCCTACCCACAATCCACCTCACTTCTGTGAGGTCTGTGTTTAGAGACCCACAGATTCCTCAAGATGCTTTTCAAGACTTCCTGCTCTTTGCTGGCAAATTGTTAATCAGTTTGTGGCAGCATAAATAAAATTAGAGGGTTTAATTAAAACTAATGAATGAGTGAGCGGAGACCAGCCTGGCCACTTTGCTCTATGAGCCTCGGAGTAGTAAATAATGAAAGTGTCACACCACGAGTGATGGGTTTTAGCAGAAGTGTAGGGCCAGCAGAAACAAAGCCACAGAGAGCTCCTCCCCCCGGGTGCAATTTGCAAGTTGGTGCAATCCCCATTTTAGTGTGTCTTATTAACTAATTCTGCAGAAACTGCTCCAGTTTTCTGGCCTTTCAGAAAAACAAAGGAAAAACAAAGTAACACTCTGGAGGCCCATTGTCTACATATCCTTGGCATGCTTTCACAGGTCACTCCTTATTATCTTGGTCCTCATGGAGGGGAGCAGGGGGCACAATGGTGAGCAGGGGGAACTATAGGCATTCCTCGGACAGGGATCTGGAATTCTGGCATTCTCAGTGGGTAGGGCATAAAAGGGAGAATCGTCCTACATCCCATTTGACTTTCAATTGCTTTCCTAGAGATGTGTGTAGGTTTAAAAACAACCCCCCCAAAACCCACCTGTTTATAATTATTTGGGCTTATGCCTAAGCTCCATGTAAACATGAAGTCCCTTTTGCACAATTTTACCAAGGACATGCAACTACCATGCAGGCAAGGGAAGCTGGGACTTTGCTTGACGGCATTTTAAAAGTCACATCCCCAGTGGCAACACCCCTCTTTGTAGCGACAACTCGAGTGTAACACCTGCATCTGTTCTCCCTGTCGCTTGTCACTTTTAAGGTGATTCCACATACAGGGAGAAGCATGTTACTGGTATGTATTTCATTTGCATGCAAGTGTGGGTCTGCCTGGATATTTACATGTTGAAGTGAATACTTTCCTTTTTGTTTTACTCAGGTAGGGCATTATAGCAATTTAAAAAAAAAAATGTGTGTAGGGGGTGTGAAGAAATATTTGTTATAGAAGCGGGTGGGTTGGATCATATGAGTTTGAAAACCACAGTTCGTGCCAACATGTGAATGTAAAGATTGTCGAGAGGGTTTTGGAGAACAAGGTCTCCCACTGCTCCTTCTGTTCCCTGTCCCCACCATCTCATCAGCTCTGATTCAAGTTTAAGGGGACTTCCAGAAGCCATTTCCAAGCCCCTGGAGCAGCACATCAGCCTGGACAAGTTGTGCCCGGTCTAAACCCTCCCTCCAGCTGGCTCCCATGCTGAGTCTGTCCCCAGCTCTCTGCTTACACTGTACACCCACTCCAGTTCCTGCAAGTCTTGGGGAAGGCCAGAAGTGTTCCTTATTTGGTTTTCCTTACTTTTCCACTCACTGCTATGTCCAGGGGTTTGGGGATATGAAGGTGGAGATCCCAGGCCTGGCCTGGACACCAGGACAAATGTGTCCTCCTGATTGGGACACAGGGACACTACCTTTGGCTTTTTCCCCCAGGATGCAACACTACGTGTGATTTATTATCTTGCGGGGTGGGGTGGGGGGGAAGGGGAGCAGCTATTTCAGAAACTTCTCCTTGGCCTTCCCTGCTGCAGTAGCTCTTACTCCATAGGCCAAGAGACCATTGTGGGCATTCCATCGACCACCAAGTGTGTGCCTCCCAGTGATCCCCTTGGGGGCGGGGGAAATAACCACAGGGTGGGTCTGTGAGTCCTTCCACAAAAATTGTTAGCTCAGTGGACAGGTGCTACTTTGTCCAGTATCTAATGACCGAGTCATATAGGGGCACAGAGGGTAGCCTCCATGCCCCAGGTCCAAGCATCTATGGACAGCCAGCCCAGCCCCAGGACTCTCAGGGGCCTCCCTCCGCCCAGCCCCACTTCCCTCACTTCCACACTGCATAGTGTAGTTACCCAGAGCACTTCCCAATAAACGTTGTCTGCCTGAGAGTCCGGTCCCCAGGGATCAAGACCTGAAACAGTCGGATTCCAGAGTGGTTCAAGGAAGCGGACTCTAAAATGGGATCTTATGGCTGCCAAGGAGGGCCCCATAACTGGATTAGGAGGAGCAGACAGCCCCTAGCATGTCAAGACAGTGCAGTTGTTAAAACTTACACTAGTCATGCACTGGAATGAGGCAGGGGGAAAGGCTATTACAGGAGCCATATCTCGGGCTTCTGAGAAGTTCAAGAGAAGTAATGGTCATAAAGGCAATGAAATTGGCTTTTTTTTTCCCCATAAAAAAAAGCCCGATGCTGGGCTTATTCCCAGGACCCTGGGATCATGACCTGAGCAGAAGGCAGAAGCTTTAACCCACTGAGCCACCCAGGGTCCCCTGAAATTGGCTTTTACTAGGTGCTCAGATCACACGCGAACTCGGTGGCCCATGGTTAAGCCTTCAGTCTCTACCAAGACCCAGTAACCGGCCAAGAGCTATCTCTGGAAAGGAGAGTAGTTACCTGTGGAGGATGGCAGGGCTTTGCCCCCAAATCCCAAGGGCCTGCATTTCAATTCCTCTCCAGGGACCTGCTGAAGTCTCCAAACCATATTCCTCTCTGCCACAGACGTTTCAGTTAAAGACTGGATTTTAAGAAACAGAATAGATAAGTATGGCACTTGGGTTTTTTCCGTTTGAGTAACAGCTCTCCCATGCTCCATAAATAATACTTTAAAAATACAGCATGGTGCTTTATCAGTGTGGGCACAGATCCCGCTGTGTTATGAGGCCCTGAAGGCAGGGACAGAAAGAACCCATTACACCTCCATACCCTCCCCACCTAACAAAATGCCTCTGTTTGTTTGTTTGTTTGTTTTTTAAAGATTTTATTTATTTATTTGACAGAGATCACAAGTAGGTGGAGAGGCAGGCAGAGAGAGAGGAGGAAGCAGGCTCCCCGCTGAGCAGAGAGCCCGATGTGGGGCTCGATCCCAGGATCCTGGGATCATAACCCAAGCCAAGGCAGAGGCTTTAAACCACTGAGCCACCCAGGTGCCCCCTCTGTTTGGTTTTTATGAGACGGATGGGAGGCTGGCACCTGGGCTCCAGAAGGGGTCTGCCAGGGTTTCCTTTTACCTTCTGGCTCTAGCACACTTTTCTTAGATTGGAGCAGTGGTTCTCAAAGTGTGGCATGAGGCACACTTGCATCAGCATCATGGATGTGGTCATTAAAGGCAGATTCCCGGGCTCCCTTCAGACTGCCAGAACTGGGATCCCCAGGCCTGTCTCCCAGCCTTGGCACCTGCCACATGCTGAGTGGCAGCCTCTGGAGTTCCAGACTAGGGAGACATTTCTGATTTCTCAGTGAAACTTCTATCCTTCCTTCTCATCCTCACTAATACCCTCCCACATTTGGCTCTTTCCTTTCCTTACATTTGCCTCCACCTCCTGGTTATCTCCCTCCTATCACACCAGAATTACTACTGTGAAGTCCAGTGGTAACATTTTTCATAAAGTCACACTGCTTCACATTGCCCACTCAAGAAATGCGGTATTTTGTTTGTAGCTGGCTGTTTTAGCCAGAGTCGGTACAGAACCGATACAGGTGGGGATCAAAGGTGCAGAAATCGGGAAAGGTCCCAGGATAAATCCCAACTTAACAAAACAACACTCAAGAAAAGAATGCAAAACCCTCTCAGACAATTCATGCCTTGAAATCACAGCTCTAATTTACAATTTTTAAATCCTTATTGGGGATGGGAGTTGGGAATCACAGCCCATGTGGTATGTGTTGTTTTCTCACTGAAAGGGGCATTGAGGCCTTTGGTCCAGGGCAGAAAATGCCAGGCTCAGCAAGATTCCAAAGTGAAAGCAATTTGGAAACAGTTTGGAGATCAATTCCCTGCCCAAATGATCCAAACAAACACAAACCAGAGCGTTTTTTACACAAATGATTAGAAATGAAAGCAAAAATTTCATCAAAGCAAAGGTGTGTGTGCAACATATTGGCCCCTTGGTGTCCTTTGAAGGAAATTAATGTGGAAGGCCAAGGAGATGGAGTCTGCAGTAAGCAATGCTCCAGAGACCTGCCTGTGATTTTGTTCCTAGTGTAGCAGAAATAAATGCTCCCAGCAAGCCTTCAGGGAGAAATAAGACATGTGCATAAGTAAGATTAATCAGTAAAGCTACCGTCGACTTAATGAGTCATCTTTGACATCATAAAACTTGAAAAATACAAGGTTGTAGTCTGTCCAATCTGTGCGTGCTCAGAAGAAGCAAAATGCGGGCTGCCCAGGTGCCCAGTTGTGGGCCACTCTTGAGGGCATTAGGCCTCACAGAGCAGAAGAAACAGAAACATGGCTGCATTGGGGGTTTATGGAGCTACAGTAGGGCTATTTCTGTGGAGACCTTGGGTGGGGTTCTGGGGTGGAAAAAATCAAAGGTATGGGGGCTAATGCACCTTTTATACTCAGGAACCCCTTACTGCTATTCAGACGCAGCTCCCAGGGACTTGGTTTCCATCCAAACACACCACACACCAGGATTTCCTGGGAGGCAGAAGCCCCTCCTGGGAAATTGGGGAGAGGAGGACCCCAGAACATGGCCAGGACAAGACCTCCATGGGGCAGGACTTCAGAAGTCTCCAGGCCCCACAGAAAAGTATTTGGTGTGGCCTTGTGTCTACTAAGCTGCCAATTCTCCACTCCCATTTGTCATCCAATCCTGCTGGCAGCCCCCACCTAGAATTAGCTCCTCTTCTGAGCTATGTACCACATCTGCTCACACATAGCCTTGACTTCCCTTGGGCCTGAAAATATCTTCATGTCTCTCTTTGCAGCTCTGATTATCGCCAGATTCAATCAGGGAGAGGGTGAAGGTCAAGTGCAGTCCTTAGAAATCACAGGCCCTTTTGGAAGGTAGTCTGTGCCTCAGGTATCCCACTCCTGCCACCCTTAGCCATCAAAACACCAACCCATCTCCTTAGGGAATCATGGATGCATGGCAAGCCAGACCATGGCCTCTTGACCATATACTCCCCAGCTATGTCCCAGGTTTGAAAGCTTTCTGTAAACACCCAAAAAACTGAAATCCTCCCTCCCTCTGTTGACTGATTCCATGTTGATGGTGGACAACACATTCCCATCAGTCCTAGAGAGTCCTTCATGGTTAGAGCCCCCTGAAAGAACAGCCAGGTCCCAGAATGCCTGGGTGGCTCCGACAGTGAAGCGCCTGCCTTTGGCTCAGGTCATGACCCCAAGGTCCTGGAATCAAGTCCCACATCAGGCTTCCTGCTCAGCAGGGAGACTGCTTCTCCCTCTGCCTCCCTCTTCCCCTGCTTGTGTATGCTCTCTCTCTCTCTCAAATAAATAAATAAAATCTTTTAAAAAAAAGAAAGAAAAAGAAAAGAAATGAAAAAGAACAGCCTGTCCCCTCTGCTGTCACCGTGCACAGCCAGGATCTGTGGGAGCAGTGTCCAACTTGCAGGGATCACAGCACCTCGCGCCAGCACTGGCATCTGACCAGCATCTAGACCTCCCCAGTCCTCCGCACACAATGCCAGTCCTGCGGCGCATGGCCAGTTCCCTGCCTTACTCCACAAGACTCAGCTGCAGCACTCAGTGTTCTGGGCACACAGCACCACTGCCCTCACCCCTAGTGGCTGATCCCAGAAGTCCTTGGCGAGGGCATCAGATCTGGCCCACTTTCCTGGGCATGTGCACACTCCCCACCATGCATGCACCTTGAGGAGAGTTTTCTGGGACCCTTCGTCATGACAGCCATTGAATATATGGAAAGGCACAGACTTTGGGGCCATGTGACAACAGGCTTGGCCTGGTGCCCTGGCTCAGCCCCTGATATGCATCCTGGGAAGTGAGTCAGCATCTCAGAGCCTTGGTTTCCTCATCTTTTATTCATTCAGTGACTATTTCCAGCTCCTGTTGTGCTCTGCCCTGTTCTAGGCACTGAGGAGATAGCTGCTCCCCTGGAACTGAAGAGAGAGGTCTGAAGTAGAAACAGAGTTTGGAAGTCTTCAGGACATAGATGGAAGGTGAGGCCATGAGATCAGACGAGAATAGCCCTTTGTGTCTATAGGACCCACATCACGGGGCAAAACAGTATAGTACATGCAAAAGTCCTTGTCTGCCAGGACAAGGCCTATTGTTGTCTACCTCCCAGGCCTACTGCTCTCATGAGGCTTTTGTGGGCCACTCTGTCCCAAATTGCCAGTAATTTTATAAAAAGAAGAGCAATGACAGCACCGTTCCCACAGGAAATCCACTAGAAATTGTAGTGATGGTTGGGTAATGAGAAACTTTCCAAGGACTGGACCCAGAAGGATTAAATAAGAGAGGAGAATGGGAAGAGGAATGAAGAGTGTATAAACATTGCCAAGGTTGCAGAAAACAAGCTTTGCCAAAGAAAGAGGAAAGGATAATTCTAAACCTCATTAAGACACTGGGACCAAACATTTAGTCTTGATTGCACACTGGTTGGTAAAACAGGCTATCTATAAAGTAGCTGGGTTGACAAGAGACATGTGAGTAAATTTTGGACCTTTTGTAACAGAGCATGCAATCTGAAACTATTATTTCAAAAGGTAAAATAACCCAGTTATTTCCAAACATCTCTATTGTTTCTCCATGTCTTGAACAAACCACAAGAAAAGGCTCACAACAACAACCATGAGCTTTAAGTGCTTGACTCCTGTGTGTGCGTGTGTGTGTGTGTGTGTGTGTGTGTGTGTGTGTGTGTATGAGAGAGAGAAATGCACAGAGAGAGTTAAATAAGGGAATAAATTAACCCCCTTTTAAAAAAATATTATTTATTTGTTTATTTGAGAGCGAGAGAACAGATCATGTGAAAATATGAGTAAGGGAGAGCAGAGAGAGTGGGAAAAGCAGACTCATCACTGAGCAGGGAGCCTAACGTGAGGCTCAATCCCAGGACCCTAGGATCATGAACTGAGCCAAAGGCAGACACTTAACTGAGCCACCCAGGCACCTCTAAATTAATCTTTTGAAAGTCATATTTCTATGTGAAATACTGTGTAAGATGTTTCTCCTTAAATCTTTCTCCCCTATTTCACCATCTCTCTCTCTCTCTCTCTCTCTCTCTCTCTCTCTCTTCCCTCTCTCTCTCTCCCTCTCTCTCCTGCTCTTTTCTCTCTCTTTCTCAAAGTACTGTTGGCTTTTAAAATTTGACATTACAGATACAACTCTGTGTGGTTAAACAAGGTCCTACATTGTGTTCCCTATACTAAATAAAAAGAAAATACAAATAAATAGTGAAGATTATTTTGGATTCTCATAGACCCCCAGATGGCCCCAGTATCTGATCTGTTTAAATGAGCCAAGCCCAGGGACACCTGGCTGGCTCAGTTGGAAGAGCATGAGACTATTGATCTTGGGGTTATAAGTCTGAGCTCCACGTTGGTTTTAGAGATTACTAAAATAAATAAATAAATAAAACTTTTTTTTAATTAAAAAAATAAGGGGTGCCTGGGTGGCTCAGTGGCTGGGCCTCTGCCTTCGGCTCGGGTCATGATCTCAGGGTCCTGGGATTGAGTCCCGAGTTGGGCTCTCTGCTCAGCAGGGAGCCTGCTTCCCTTCCTCTCTCTCTGCCTGCCTCTCTGCCTACTTGTGATCTCTCTCTGTCAAATAAATAAATAAAATACTTTCCAAAAAAATAAATAAATAAAAGAGCCAAGGCCAAAGATGAGAATCAGTAGCTTGTTTCTACCTCTTGCTGATGCTAACCTAACTGCCGCTCTGGGAGGAAGCACAGAGGTGCCCACAGAGAAGCCCTGCCACATCAAAACTTCACACATACATTATGCTTGTGGCCTTGCTCCTTTGCCTTGCTTCTTTGTTAAATATCATAGAGCTTCCTCGTTCTCATGCCCATGCCAGCTCTCTGACTGGGTCTGCGTTGGTTTCTTTCTCTGCCATTACACTGGACTCTAGTGACTGTCCAGTGTCCTCTAGCCTCTCCCCAGTCTTTGATTCTCAGCTTTGTCACCCTGTGCTTGTCCTCAGCTCAGTTAGGCCATGTTCTGCTTTTAGTCAACCAATTATTCACTAACACATACACACAACATATACACAACACAATATACACCCACCCACCTGTCCATCCAGTGAGAATTTATTGATCACCTTCTCCGTTTCAGATCCTATACTTGATGCTTAAAAGTCAGTAATAATGAGAAAGTAATAATAACACAAAACCAGATTTTGAGAGGGAGTAATAAGGACCATGTTTACCCACACACACACACACACGGAACAACCAAAAATCCAGTAAAAATACATGAAACAATGGATTTCAACATATTGGACACCAGGCAATGAAATACAGAGATGGCAAAAAATCAAGATGAGCCCTAAAATTGCCTCAGCTTTCCACCTTGAGAGCATTTCCAGGCTGTAATACAAGCAGGAAGAACTGAAACAGAACCAAAAGACTCTCTGATTTGAGAACATGGGAGCTGAGAGTCTAGGATTACCAAGGCAGCTAATGTTTAGAGGGCAGAATATGGGAAAGGAGTGAGGACTACAGAGATTTACAGACTTACAGAGTCTCCCTTGAGTATTTAGCAGAGTATCAACCAGCATGATTATATAAGAAAATTTCTTAGGTCAGGGAAAAGAGCCATCTAAAAAGATTAGAGGTAACAATGCCTATTCTCACACAGTGACTGGACTATGCCTGCTTCTACCAGACAGACTGGAAAACTTCATAATTCACAATAGAAGTACTCAGGAAAGTCTCATCTCATAATGCCAAACAATTAACCAGAGACTGGGTACTGCTCCAGACCCACCAAACAAATTATAAATCAAACTTAAAGAATCAAACTCTCTCCAAGTAAATTATACTGCATCCCAGGACAAAGCGCAGGAAGATTTATAATAGTAAAACATATTCAGCAACCAGCAAGGCAAACTCATAATGTCTGACATTCAAAGATTACCAGGCATTCAAAGAAGCAGGAAAATAAGATCCATAATGAGGATAAGGAACTTATAAAAGGACCCAAGTTAAATACCTGAGATGAAAACTGCAATGTATAGGATGAAAAATACAATGGATAAGCTTAATGGAAGAATATAAATTGTAAGAAAAAAGATTAGTGAACTTGTAAACAAAAGCTATCCAAAACGAAATAGAGAAAAATGAATTATAAAAATAAACAGAGCATCAGTGAGTTATAGGACAACTTTAAGCAACCTTATCTGTGTATGACTGGAGTCCCAAAAGAGGGAGGGAGCAGAAAACATTTGAAAAATAATGGCTGAAAAGTTTCCAAACTTGATGAGAACAATGAACTCACAGATCCATGAAGCTTACCAAACCCCATGCATAAGATATATGAAGAAAACTACATCAAGGCATATCATAATCAAATTGCTCAAAACCAGTGTGAAAGAATCTTAAAAGCAGTCAAAAGGAAAAAAACATTATGTACGGAGGAAAAAAGATAAAGACGAGTGAAGATTTCTCTTTGGAAACATTGCAAGCAGGAGAACAGTAGAGCAATATCTTTAAAGTACAGAGAGGAAAAAAACATCAATCTAGATTTTCATACCCAATACAAACATCTTTCAAAGACAAAGATGAAGAGGTGCCTGGGTGGCTCAGTGGGTTAAAGCCTCTGCCTTCAGCTCAGGTCATGGTCCTAGGGTCCTGGGATCGAGCCCCACATCGGGCTCTCTGCTCAGCAAGGAGCCTGCTTCCCTTCCTCTCTCTTTGCCTGCCTCTCTGCCTACTTGAGATCTCTGTCTGTCAAATAGATAAATAAAATT